>ML804320.1:261616-304217 GCA_009831015.1 Picea engelmannii | reverse complement strand
CAGGTTTTATGACCTTTGGTATGCTTCTAGTCCTTGTCTCCTGAGTTGAGATGCCCTCTTTCTTTTGTGCTTCCCCATTGGTTCTCTCTACACTGTCAGTTCCTAGCATTGAGGCTCTTGGTATTGTTTCCTTCTTCCTTGGTTTCTTTGTTACTATTCCAGTACCTGTAGGTTTTCTATGCTCCACTGATTTTCTAGTATTTGCAGCTGGGATACTATATTTATGCATTGTAGCTTATGTCGGTTCCTTTCCCTTTGTTCCTTTCTTCCTTGCTACTAGAACCTTCCATTGATCCGACCATTCTGCAAGTACCCACTAGACTTATTTTTCTGTAATACAATAATTCATCTTGAGCCATGTCTTTTTAGGGTCTCTTCTTGCTTGTATCCATGTGTTATGTATAGATTCCTTAAAGTTGGATATCCCCTCATGTTCCTTCACAACTTCAAGTGATATTCCCCATGTATTTGCAATATTATCATGCATATCTTGGATATACATGCCAAATTTAATTGTGTTGGTTTTCCTTTGCTTGACATTTATGTTGTGTTGTAGAGTTTTGTACCTTTTTACGCCACATCTTCCTGCCCTTCCAAAAAAAAATGAATACTTTGGTTTCTCCAATGGATTTAGGGATATCAAAATTATCAGCCAGGAATAGTGGAACTCCATTCTAGCATCCTATGTATCCTTGAAGTATTATAATAAAAGGTTGAGAAGATATGATTCCCAAATCAGAACCATTCCTTTTGTGCACTGCGCAACTACTGCAACCACCCCTACATGTGTCTCTTCTTTGCGACATTTCATCAATAACTTGCAGGCCATTAATTTTGTCATGAATTTGGTAGCTTGTTCATTAATGTTCTTAATAATCATCCCCCTGCTACCTCTGTCCGTGCCAAAAAATTCCTTTACCTCTTCTGCAATATATTTCTCATTCATTTTGTCATCGAGGTATTGCTCTGGATTTATCCCATCTATCGGTAATCCTGTCAAATTGGCAATTAGGTTGAAATCTATCAAGACAAGTGTATCCATCCATATAAATCCTCCATGTATGTTCACCAAAAGTTGTTTGACACGTGCATTGACATCTATCCCCCTTCCGAAATGAGGAATTTCCAATAAATTCATGATGCAAGAATTGTAAAGTCCAATTATCCATTATTTGGGCTCCATAATTGGTATTTATCTCCAAGTTGACCCCATGTTCTCAATATATACCTCCGGCACCAGCTCTGGAAACTTGGTGACTTCTGTCACATCATGATTTGCATACCACAATTTTGGAACACATCCCATCATATATTCCACAATGATGATTGATTCCGGGATGTGAGGCACTGACAAATCAAGCTATGTTTGTGTGTGCATTGTTTCTTTCTTCTTCGACGACCCTATTGTCATTTCTTCTAGGATTTATTATTGCTGCATTTCCTCATCTATGACATGCTCATTCTTGACCTCTAAGTTTTCCTTTGCTACAGGTGTATCAGATTTTTTTTTTCACTGTCATTGTCACCCTTTTCACCCTCTGCGTGCAACGTTCCTAGGGTTTTTGTGCTAGGGTTTTTTCCTTACGCTACTTGGATAACTTATGCAACTTATTCTTGTGGGTTTTCTTCCTCAATCCTCATCGAGCTAATATATTCAATATCTGTAGTGGTAATATCATCCACATCGACCACTTTGATCGTTTCTTCTAGTGGTCTATTAGTGTTGCGGGTTTTTCGCGTGAATGGGCTTGGTTGTCTAAACTTTGGCGGTGCCATTTTATTATCTTGAGAAAACTTGGTTGCAAATATCGGTTGGGTTCTTCAAAAACTCTTTCTTACTCAAACCTTGTTTTCTATGTCGCTCGGTTGCTCCAAAAATCACAAGTTTTTTCACGTTTTCCCCTTTTATAGACTCTGTCATTAATGCTCTGACGTGCCTTTTATTTTCCATCCACTAGTTTTCCACTTTTTTGGTCATTCTATGTCATGTCATGTGGTGTTTACCTTTCCTGCACGCAATTTAATGAATTCTATCGCACCAATTTTTTGTTTGTTGCACGCTATCATTCTCAACTATCCGTCTACCACTTATTCCTCTAACTACTTCTTTTTGTCTTTTTCTTCATTTTTCTATTTTTATCTTCTTATTTTTTATCTTCTTTTTCTACTTTTTCTTACTACTATATACAATATGTACAAGTCTACTTGTTGTGATGAAACTACTGAGGGTTAGTGGGTTGACTGTCCCTATACAGTTTCAGCCAACTACCATTCACCAGCCCTTGGATTTCCTTGCCTACTAAGTTTTGCAGTTGTACAACACCTCCATTCGTGATATAATTTATCTAATATGGCCCTAGCCAATGCATTCTAATCTTTCCTGGGTGTTGCAAATACTTACTGTCATAGAGGAGAACCATGTCTCCTTCCTTAAACTTCTTGTTATTTATATGTCTATCATGCCATGATTTATCCTTTGCTTTCTGGACTTCCTGATGGAAACCTGCTATGATTCTATCCTCTTCCAATTCCATAAGTTGAGCCAATGTTTCTTGCGCTACTCCCCTTTCTGTCATATTTGTACTTGCTACAATGTGCAGACTTGGTATCAAATAATCTAAGGGAACTATTGCTTCTTGTCCATACACCAATCTAAAGGGTGTATGCCATGTTAGCTTCTTTCATGTAGTCCTGTAATCCCATAGTATTGTTGGTACCTTCAAATCCCAATCATCTATGTTCACATTACAAATCTTTTTCAAGGAATTCTCCAAAATCTTGTTAAAGGATTCCATTGTTCCATTTTCTTGAGGGTGATAAGGAGTTCTTTTCTGATGATGTATTTTAAAATATTCAATCATTGCCTCAATTGTATTGTTAATAAAGTGAGTCCCATGATCACTCATCGATATTCTTCGATATCCAAACCTTGTCACTACCTGTTCAAATAAAAAGCGCACTACAGTCTCTGTGCTGCAATCCTTTATTGGTGTTTCCTCAACCCATCTTGTTAAGTATTATGTCATTGCAATAATATATATAGCTCCTGATCTTCATGCTGGTGGATTAATTGGACCTACAAAATCTATTTCCCATTTATCAAACACTTGTAAATTTACTTGAGGTGTCAATGGAATTTCATCCCTCCTTGATGGTTTCCCAACTCTTTGACAAAAATCACACTTTTGAAAGTATTCCTTTGAATCCTTGTGAACTATTGGCCACCATAATCATGCGCGCAATATCTTCTGTGTGGTACCTTTTCCTGCGTAGTTTCCTCCAACACTCCCTTCATGCTCCTCTACTAAAATGATAGTCCCTTCATGACCCATCACACATCTTCTTAATATGTTATCTGATCCAAGTTTTTATAAATAACCTATAATCAACTGGTAATCTACAAGTTTTACCACCAATTTTTTCTTCTACCCAGTAGTGAATTATCTTAGTGAAAATCTTGTACTCAAAAACTCAATATTGTCAGCAAAATACTCATCAACTATCTGTACTGAAAACCATTGTGCATCTGGAAAGTTGTCTTCCAAGTTATTGGGTTCTTCTCGATTAGTTATCCTGGATAATTGATCTGGTCTTGCATTCAATCTTCCAGGCTTCACCACAACTTCAAAATCAAATTCTTGGAATAACAGTATCCATATGCATATACTTCCCCCCAACACTGAATTATTGACTAAATATCTTAGGGAATAATGATATGTAAACATATTGAAATGTTTCCCTAACAAGTAATGTTTTTATTTCTACAAAGCATACACCATAAATAATCCTTCCCTTTCTGTTGTGTTATAGTTATATTTTGAATGTGATAACTTTCTGCTTGCAAATGAAATAGGGTGATCTATATCACCTTCTCCTGGTTGGGTTAATACTACTCCTAATTCTATTATAGATGCATCCACATGCACATGAAATTATTTTTCCTAGTATGGAAACAATAAAATCGAGGTAGTGACCATCTACTCCTTCAAAATATCCAAACTCTGTTGGCATTCCTCATTCCATTGATACTTAGTGTCCTTCTTCAACAACTTCTCCATTAGCACATTAATGTGTACATATCCCCTTATGAACTTCCTGTAATATCATGTATGCCCAAGTGTACTCTTCAACTGGTGCACTAAATTTGGTGGTGGTAAGTTAAATATGACAACAATTTTAGTAGGATCAACTAGTAGACCCTGTTTACACACCACATGACCTAAAAAAATACCAAACGGTGCGCTGAAAATACATTTCTTAATATTCAATGATATATGACACTAACTGCATCTATCCAACATTAGCCTTAATACTTCAACGTGATCCTTCAACAAACTGAACATTGTCTAATCATCCAAGTAAACTTCTAAAAACTTATGAATAAAATCCTTAAAGGTTTCTACTACTACTCTTGAAAAATTATTGGTGCATTCTTTAACCCAAATAGCATGATTGTATACTGAAATGATCCCCATTATGTCACAAATGTTGTCTTATGTCTATCTTATGGTGCAATCCTTATCTGATGATATCTTGAAAATCCATCTGTGAGTGAATAAGCTTCTTGACCCCCTACATTCTCCAAGACTTCATCTATAAATGGGGTAGGAAAATGATCTTGTAGCAAGCATCATTCAATTTTCTCAAATCTACACAAATCTTGATCCCCCCTTGCTTCTTTTCTTGCACTACCATAGGATTGATCCATTCTAATTCTTCCATAAGCTCTATGACACCAACTTCTAACATGTTTTCAATTTCTTCCTTCACTTTCTCTTTGTATATTAGATTCAATATGTAAGGTTTCTATTTGAGAGGTATAGATTATGGATTCAAAGGAATCCTCATCTCTCCTATCTCTCCTACTAATCCATTCATCTATGATAATGTTGCAGTGAATAAGTCATTGTACTCGTGCAATAATTCTGTGATCATTTCTACTGTATGATTATCCCAATAATCTCCAATACTTTCCATCTTTGTGTTTTATGTAGTTCCAATGTTTACCTTCTTTATCTTTAATGGTGCAACATAATTTTCTAAATCTATCTTGGGACCTTCTACTTCCCTTTCACCTTCCACTTCTGGGATCTGTATATTGTGCATATTGTCTTCTACTGGATCTTCTTCTTTTTTGACATGACAACGGTGTAGCAATTGTTTATTTGTCTATCTAGCCTACTTCTGGTATGTTGGGATTATTTCAAAGTCTAGTTCTTAAAATATCTTGTCTCTTACCACTTTCAACGACGTATATATCTCTGGACTATCATGCTCAAAGGAAAATGTAACTACAAAAGTCTGATGTATCTCTTTGTAGGTTCCACATACCTTCCTCTTTATGAGGGATCCAATGGCACAATAAATCTGTACTCCCCTAATTCAAATATCATCTTCCTTGTCTTCAAGTTGATAATAGTCTAGTTATCAAAATCCCAATCCAGAACCAACAATGTTGGATATGGCGAAGTGTTTTCCACTATGTCAATGACTTTGAAGTCTGCCATGGTGCGCACACCATCAATATCTACTGGAATTCCTTTCAATCTTCCAATTTTCACCACTCTATGATAATTTTCCAACTTCAACTAAATAGGTGAATACCCCATTTGAGGTTCTCCCATAGCTTTCCATGTCTTCTTTGGCAGAACATTGACTTCAGATCCTAAGTCTAGTATGTTATCCCCCATATTTAAATCTCCTATGTTTGCATTCAATATGAATTCCCTTCTTGTTCTTCTCTTCTTATGGACCTAATTCACTCTTTTTACCCCTCCTTCCCTATAATTACACTTTTCTAACAAATTTTGCAGTACTTGTAAGGATTTTTTATCATTCAAGAATTTTACACATGATCACAAAAAGTTTCTTAAGTTACTTACTTGTTCTAAATGCTTCTCTTTACTAGTCTGATAAAATGATGATGGTGTTCCATACACTGGTATATCATCTTCTGGTTTTGTCCCTGAAGTAGACACAATATTTTCTTTCAGAATCTCCTTCCTAGCTTCTTTGAATATCTCTTTATCTTTGCATGCATCAAACTTGTGTTCAAGCGATGTATTCTTCTTGACCCTCTGGTATTGGTGCCAATCCTTCTTGGATACATCTTATATTGTCTTAGCTCCACCTCTAGTAACTATGTTGATCCTATTCCCATCCTCTTCTATGTTTTCCACCCCGGTCCATTGTAAATTTTGGTTGGTCTGGTTCCTCTTATCCTATATATTTATCAAAAGTGTTGGAAAATATTTTGTTTCATGGTCTACTATGTGACAATACATACATGTCGCAGGTGGTTGTGGGAAGTCTCTTTCATAGTGCCCTGATTTCTGACAGTTATGAAAAACTAACGGTCCTCGACATCCTCCAGAGCATCTTCCTCCATGGCCTCCTCCTCTGAAGCCTCTTATGTTTCCTTGATTATCTCCACGCGATGTATTATATTGAGGTCCCTCATTGTATTGCAGATGCACACTATTGTAGTTTGGTGGTGCTGCACACTTCTGCGGTGGTGCTCCAAATTGTTGTGCATTGTTATACTGTGGTTGTGCTTGAAACTGTTGCATGGGATTATACAGTGGTTGTTGCATGTTGTTATATTGAGGTTTTTGTGTAGACTGTCCTGTTACATGTTCAGCCTGGACCATGTACGTATCTGCAATCCTTTCTTTCATCATCTCCAAGGTTCTATAGTCCTTGTCTTCATATCCAAATGACTTGCAAAAATTACAAAATGTACTCTTTCGTACTGTCTAATACTTCTGCATCAAGGGGAAATGATAGGGATCATGCCCATGTGTTTTTTAAATCTCACACCATGGTCCTCCGGAAGCTAAAGGGTTTGGCATATCCACTCCAATATACTGCACAAACAATGGGCACTCATTCTTATGATGGCCATATGTCTTGCACATTGTACACCATACATCTTCTCTTTTCTCCTTTCCTTTATTTTGATTCAACTGGAATGTTAAGTTCTTCAAATATTGTCTCTATTCTTCCATAGCTAGAACTGTATGCTTGTTTTGATTTTCCTCTAATATTGAGGCTGCTTGCAGAGCCTCAACTCGACTTTGTAATTTTTGTTATCTCAAAGGATACTTCAAGTGTGGCAACAAATAATTAAAAAACAAATGTCTATGATGCGTATAATTAATAGGGTACTTTAACTTATCTTTTAGTCTTTTGAACTTATGGTCCACCTTCCAGACTGATTCTCCTGGTTTCTTCTTAATCTCTATCATTTCATTCATAAACTGGTCTTCTGAGCTTGGTTTCTGAAATTCATTTACTAACTGTCTCTTCACCTCTGCTACAGTTGTAGGCGCTCCCATTGGATTATTTGTTGCGAGACCCATGTACCAATTTAATGTGCGGTCTCTGAATGTGATTTCCAACTGTTCAACCCTTTTATCTTCATATGTAATTTGATTTTCTACCCATATATTCTCATAGATAAACAAATTATTTTTTGGGTCATCTGACCCATGCCTGCAAAACTTGGTAACCTAATAGTTGGATCTTGACCTTCCATTGTGAATTTTGTTGTACTACCACCTCTGTGCGGTATAGATACTTGAGTGCTACTTGTTGAACTTGTACTTCTTCTTGAGTTTCCACTGGACCCACATCTTGTAAAAATTCTTCTACCAATAATCACTTGTTGGTTAACCGATTTTTCTTCTTCATATGTCTTAGTCGCACATGGGGTTGTAGGTTACACACTAATTCAGATATGGAATGGAGAGTCTTATTCTATGTCGGACCCATGACCTCTGTTTTTCCTCTCATATGTGGCATGCACGATATCCTCAACCTGCCCTGTGGTGCGAAGATGATCTACCTCTTCCTCATCATTGTCCAAGCCATCTTGCTCGACTACTACCCTCTTCTTGTTATTCATCCTATAATGGTAGGGTCATCCATTGCGTGTCACATATTCTTTCCTTATGATTTCCTTGGTTTGTTCATCATCCATCATGATGGGGTCCATTGATTGTTTCTTCTAGCTACTCTCCAGAGCCTTCTCCATATCTCAGATCTTCCTTAATGCTTCCCCCAACTCCCCCATGTGCACAGAGTGATCTAGTTGTATGATTCCATGGTCATCATGCCTTTATCATGTAATAATATATTGATCGATGTGTAAAGAGACCTAATGTACCTCCCTCTAGATCCCCTCAAGAAATCCTTCTCTGCAACAATATATGACTTTGTTGTGTCTACTGCAAATTTAGTAATAAACCCCACAGTAATACTATCTAACCAGAAATCCACTACGCATATGAATTTGTTATTAACCCTTTCCAATTGCGCAAATTTTTTTGTAGTCCACTCTAATGGCATGATCTGATTAGTTGGATGGGTATATTTCAACCTTAATATACACTCTTGTAATAACTCTGGAAAATAATAGAAATGTGCTTTATGCAAATCAGTAAACACATACCTTTGCAGGTACTGGCACGATGTATATCTGGAAACCTTATTATCTTTCTATGTGAACTTTATCTTCTTTGTCTCCAACCATATTTCAATCTCTTGCTTCGTAGGATTCTATGGCCTGAACATCCCTTTTTACCATTTCATCTTCTTCACCAAATCCCTTCCAGGCTATCCTTCTAAGTTCTAGCCAGAAACAAAACCATTTGTTGGATGTATTTGTCGTGCCTCACAATGTTCAAGGGAAGTTTCACTGCAAACCATCCATCTTTAGTATTATCAGTTTCCATGTCCTCCGTCAGTCCATACTCATTTAATCCACCATCTTACATCAATTTCCTGTGTCTTTTTCATGTCGATGATGGGCGATGCATCATGGCCCTCCTTCGATGAGTCTTTTTCTATCGACTTCAACACTTCATATGAGAATTATACTTAGAAACAAATCAGTACATTGGGACCTTCATGCCTCAATAGTAGGCCTCCTCGCTTCTTCCAATAGGTTTAAACTATTAAACTCTGATCCGATGATTCCATGGATGTTCTACCTCATATCATTTATTCACATTCCCTGGATTGTACTAAAGGTACCTTGGGAATCATTTTCATCATTTGAAAAGTGTTAAATAAAAGTAATTGTGCTCGATCAAGTAAGAGACATAGATAGATCAATATGCTTGTGTTCCTTATTCAATGAATGCTTAACCTTCAAATTTAAGGGATGCTTCATATACATTAATGGTGATATATATGGGTCTTCCAAATGACAAGAGTGAACACATTCCCACAATGGAAACAAAGGGCCTATTGGAAATACTACAAGTTAGCGAACTATAAGACACATAGCTAAGTGAATACAATGGTTAAGGCATGTGGTAGGTCAGGAAATTGAGGCAGGTGGCACATAGAGTTTATTTTCCACATGCGTATGAGTGGTGTGCCTCAAAAATATTTATTTCATGCTTAAAAGTAAGCATGTCACCTTTTGCAATTCACCTTTTCCAATTCCTTTTTTTTTATTTATTTAAAATCATTCAAAGAAAATCGTGAAGAAACTAAATGTACTTTTAAACTATCCATTACATTAAATAGGTATTCTACTATAGTTTCTTGTGCTCACTAGTTGTAAATTTGGTTTAGTCATTATGTTCTAGAGTGGATTGGAGACTTCCATTCTAAGGCACTTAAAATAATGACTATGGTTTTGGTGAATTTCTTGAAGCTTCATATTGAAACCTAGAGAAGTAATGCAAAGGTATTCAACATGGGTAGTTCAACATAATGTATAACAACATTATGTTCAAGGTATCATTTGGGAACTTCCCTCTTTATCTCAATTTTTCTCCTTCTTGAGACTAAATCCATTGTTCAAATAACAAATTCCAAAGAATACAATGTTGGGAATTGGGTGTAACCAGATACAAAACAAAAAAATAGAACTGTAGATAGTCGAAGAGGAATAACTTCAAAGAAAAAAAGGTGGTGTCTAAAGACACCATTACAACACTTAAGAACAATTCATTGTGATCAGAAAATCACAATGAATATTGAACAAACACACCATGCTTAGCATTGGCATATGACTCATATGATAATGACCCATCGGGTCCTCTATTTATATCCTCAAGATCTAACCAACTTCCTTGGAATCAAGAAGATATTCTCCACATACAATTGTTAGTGGATAGACTTGACTCTAACAAATCCACATTTTCTAGTCATCTCATCAAGGTTACTCTATTTTACCATCCATGCGTCTAACTCATATTCGATTGCTCAACTGGGCGATCCAAGGATTGATTTTCTTTGACTTCTGGTTTATTGTCCGATCAAAATTACTTTAGGCTACTTCACTGTAACAACCCTAGTTGAATATATGCTTAGGGATTATTAAGTAAAATTAATTTGATAATCCGACTGTCCTAATATGTTAGTTAAACAATAATTATTTCTTAAATAATATTAACTAATTAATTATTATTAATTATTTGTCCATATCTATCAATGATTAATTAATTATTAATTGACTTATTAATTAATTGAGTAAAGAATTAAAGGGGGTTAATAATTTAATGTATTAAGGATTTATGTATTAGGGGGGGGGGGAGGAGAAACATTAAATATAGGGATAATATAATAAATATAAGAGGATAATATAATAAATATAAGGGGATAAGATATTAAATATAAGGGGATAAGATAATAAATAAAGGGATAAGGAAATTAATGAAGGGGGGAGAGTCAGTGAAGGAGGAATATGACGGGAAGAGTCTTACAGGGAAAGGCATTCTTTTTGGGGGGAGTAGGAAGAATTTTTGAGAGGAGGATATATTTCTGTGGGGGATTTTCTGTGGAGATCTCGGGTGTGAGGAGTTTGATTTTGGTGGATTTTGGTGAATCAGAAGCAGGGGGCACTGGTTTGCTGGGGGTTTTGGGCACGGGGGCCAGGATATCCTTATGGTATCCTGGAGCTAGGGAGTCGGACAGGCTGCTCCTAGATGGCAGGGAGGAAAACACAGTTTTGGGAAGTGTTTGACACACTTTCAACTTTAGCATTGGACCAACGGAGCAACGGGATTTAGCATCAGAACCAGGTAATTTATTTATGAAATTGCTAAGTTAGGTGGATGAATATGTAATCTATTTCATGTTGTGGTGAAATTTAATTTTTTTTGCTGAATATTACATGCTTTATGATGATTAATGAAATATTACACATTGAAAGAAATTTATGTTTAATTATATGAAATTTTTAGGGTTTAATTAATTAAGGTTCCTACATTGACCGAATGATGTAGATATCCAATCGATTTCCCGAATGATTGTTTCAAAATGTTGTTCGACCACCAGACTAACTGATTCCAGGAGAAGTGTGATGAACCATCAAAACCTGAGGTTCCAAAACCCCCCCCATCAATACATGGATTTGGATATTTAGGATGTGAAATTAAGTCAGTAGGATAATCCCCCATAATTGCATCTTCCTGAACCCCAAGAAACAAAAACAATTGACAAACTTCTCTTTAGAAAAAGATTTGGTGAATATATAAACAAGTTGATGATCTGTTCTGCAATATGCAAGAGTGACAATTTTGTCATGAAATAACTATCGCAAATAGTGAGAATGAACCTCACCATGCTTCATTTTACTGTGTGCAACAAGGTTGTCAAAAAATTTAATGGAACTCTGGTTCTCACAGTAGAGTGTATTCAAGGTCTGTATAGGAAACCCAAGTTCTCCCAAAATTTGTTGAATCGAGACTACCTCTACTCTTGCATGAATGGTGCCATGATATTATTCTTTTATAGTGTACAGAGAGACTACATTCTATTTATTGCACGACCAAACCAATGGTCCAATGCTAAATAAAAAAAACTATCCATAAGTGGACTTCCAATTGTCACTATCTCCTGCCCAACCAGTGTTGGTGAAGTCGACCAACAAATATGAACTTCCACAATATTTTGTACCAATATGAGTGGAACCCTTGAGATATCTAAAAATCCCTTTGAAAACTTTCCAATGGATTTCTATGGGGTCCTGCATAAATTGAAAAACCACACTAACAAAAAAATAAATGTCAGGTTGATTGTGGGTGAGATAAATGTAAGACTACTGACCAATTGTCGATAAAGTGTAACATCAAATTTGGGAGACTAACAAGTTTACTTAGATTAACTCTAGACTGAAAACTAGTATCACATGGCTTACAATCAACCATATTAAAATGTGTCAAGGGATCCATTACATATTTATATTGAGAAATTAATAAACCATCATACAATGGTAATGCTTGAAAAACCAAAGAATAATGTAGAATACCAAGATCTATCATATTAAAGGAGTCAATAAGTTCTTTCTTCAATCTAAGAATGAGATCATTGTTATTTCCCGTTATGAAAACGCCATCAATGTATATAGAAATGATCAAGGTATTTGTTTGAGTATGGAGTAAATATAAATTGTTATCATATTCACAACGTTTGAAACCAAGATGAAGAAATAAGTTGTCGATCTAAGCATATCAAGCTCTAAGAGCTTGCTTCAAACCATAAAGAGATTTCTATAGTTTATAAACAAGGTATGGATCTTTTACAAAACTAGGAGGGTGTTCCATGAAAATTTATTCATATAGGTCACCATGAAGAAATGCACTCTTCACATCCATCTAGTGGATCTGCCATCCAAAGTGAGAAGCAAGGGAAAGAATCAGTCAAGAAGAGTTCATCTTTGCAACAGGGGAAAACGTTTCAATGTAGTCAATTCCTTCTTGTTGAGAAAATACTTTCCCAACCAAGTGAGATTTATTTCACTCAAAAACACCTTCAGAGCTAAATTTGATCTTGTAAACCCATAGAAACTTCACAATGTTATTCCCTTGAGATTGGGGAACTAAATACCAAGTGTGATTCTTCAGATGAGAATCCATCTTGGTCTTCATAGCCTACTCTCATTCATGTTTTACTTGTGCATATGAGTATCTAACAAGATAACAAATTTCAAGTACATGAGTCATCAAAGAAACATTAGCATGTTTCTTTTGACTACAAATTTGTCAGCCTAAAGAAATATAACCGACATCAAGACCAACAACTTCAATTGTATTAGCAGCCCAAATAGATAGATAATAAAGGGGTGAGCTAATGCCCACTGAAAAATTGTCGTGAGAAATCTTACCCTGCGGACAAGTTAAGCTACCCTTTTTTTATAACCCTAAATTGCTCTATACATGCATACCTGACACTTGGCCCTCTTACTTGTTTTTTTTTTCCAAATCCATCACTGAGTTGCTCTTCTTAAAAAATCAATTTTTGAAGATGTACACACCCTGCACCACTATAGCCCACGTACGTATGCTAGTTGCACCACTACATCTCGCGTACATATACTAGCTGCACCATTACATCCTGCGTATACTTGCAAAAGTTGCAAAAATTAAAAAGTTGCAAGGAATTCATTGAGATTATGGGTTATTGGGTAGTTTCCCAACTAATTCACCTCCTATAACTCGTCACGCAATCGAATAACCATCATTTTCCCATATAAAAGGAGGTGTTGGGGTCTCATTCCACATCTAAGCATAAGAACAGTGAAACTCTTCCCATTTCACATCCCCTCCTTTCCCCAAGCATTTGCAGCCTTGTTGTGAGAATTCCCTTAGAATTCCTCATTCTTCCCTTTTCCTCCATCATAACCTAATCCATTGTCCAAGAAGAAGGTTGAGAGGAGAAAGATACATGGAGTTGCACTTCAATATTGGTGAAGAGGAGCCTCGACCAGGTTTGAGGAGCAATAGCCGACACTGGTTGTAAGTAATCATTGTATTATCAATAAAATAAGTACTTTTCCTGTCCCAATAACATGATGTGTCGAATGTTTGCATTTGATTTATGTTTTTATTCTAACATCTAACCCTTATTTACGTATGAAATGTATACTTGTAGTTCTCTAGTTATCTATTTTTGAATGCAGGTCAGCCTTGGGAGGAGGTCTGTGTAAAGGTACATTTACCAGATCCTTCTTATTTTACTTTTTTTGCATAAGTCTGGGGTATGTTTGGGGTAGTTAGAGAAGTAGGAGACTTGTAAATGGTTATTGATTTGCCTACATTGTAAACCCTAGTGTAGCCATAGGGGGGGTTTTCCCGCTAGAAGAACTGGCGACCATATTGGGGAAGCCTCTAGGGTTTTAGGGGATTTTTTGTGTGTTTGATTGGTTTTATACCCTTTTGACTTTCTTGTTGAGTCTGTTGAGTCTTTCAAGGGGTTTGGTCACCTATTGGTTCCATACCAGTTCTCCCTTCCTTACCAGTTTGCCTTTTTTTTTTTTCTTTTTCAAGAAATACAAAGGTGTACATGACCTGTTGTGGGTCAGCACATGTACATATGCACCCTGCTTTATAGATAGCCCACGTACATACGCAGGTTGCTTTAGCATCAATAGCGTACCTATGTCAAGAATATTATTTTTTTAGAAGAGGGAGTCAACCTCTTCCCTAATTGATGTTTTACTTCTCAAGGTTTATTGATTAAGTGCAGTGTCTCTAGTTTTTATAGTCGAAGCCTGGGTTGGATGCCAATTTTCTTATCTTTTTAAAGATGTCTTGTGTTTACTTCGAAAGGGTTTTAGGCGAGTCTTTGATTCTTTGATCAGCCTGTTTGGTGTCTTTAGTGACTCCCTATGATCCACAGTGGGCGAGAGGTCAGTGTCAGTCTTGTCTTGTTTTTCACTTTTCCTCCTTTCTCTTTCTTTAAAGAAAAAGAAAAAGAATTTATTTCAAGTTTCTTGTTTAAAGAATTTAAAAAAAAATAGAAAAAGATTTCATTTCTTAGTTTGGTAAATTAGTTAGGGTTTAGTTATTTTACTTGAAAAGAAAAAGGAGTTTGGTTTTTTAAGTTCTTTTACTGATTTCTTAGAATGTAAGTATCTTGTAGTCGAGTGAAATTCCATTTTAGGTTTTCTTTTAAAAGATCTTGAAAAATAGTTAGTTATGAAAAGTTGGTTAAAGAGTTAGTTGCAAATCTTTATTGTTAACTAGAAATAATTTTGCTTTTAGTTTCGTTTATTTCTCCTTTTTCATATCCCATACACATCACTAGTTTCACTGTCATTTCCTTGAGTTAAAACAAGCTATTTAAAATGAACTCTAATTAAAATCAATTAGACTTTATGTTTGTAGGGTTAATCAACTAGTTTAGGCTAGAGCCTTGAATTAGGTTGGAGAGGAAACTCTTCAAGGATTATAAACAAACGTTGGAGTCAGAGCTAGGGAGTGTAAAATTCCAGTAAATGTGAAAGTTATCCGGGACCCGCCTCTAACACAGGGGCTAAACATGAGGTCGCGTAAGGAAAGGTAGAAGAGATAACCCCTCCAAAGCTGGACCAAATGTATTGGGAATGCATACTTAGGAATTATCGTGGGATACTATCGGTTTCATTTTCCTACGGAGCTTCATGGACCTCGAATCCGTTCGAGATCCTCAGTTGTGTTCCAAACCACTTTCTTTTGATACACGTCATAGGTTTCAAGCTTTTTACCCTGCTCATTTCATTCCACCCGACTGTCGATTGTACTCGCCTGGTGATTGGTCGCGAGATGGCAACTTAGTTTCCTTTTTCTAGGGACTTACACAGGTGACTGTGGGTGTGTATCGCGGTACCTAGGGTAGACGTAGGGCCATGATTTGTAGAGTATACCCAGAGGGTGATTCTGTGCTTGATTTTCACTTGCACCGGTAAGTTTCTCTAGTTTTGGGTGGTGTAACTATTCTTCTAACTAAATAGGGGTTTGCTTGCTTTATCTTATAGGAATTTTTCTAGTGTGTGCTTGTTTCAAAACTTTAGTAAAATCCTTACTATGTCGTTGATATTTTCACAAGGTGGAAGATCAATAGCTTCGTTGGTCGTGAAGGCTTCAAGGCCTGCCACCAGTTGCATTAGAGCCACCACCGCCACCATTACGAAAAATACTTGACTAGCAAGGGTCATACAAAGAGACTAGGATGCATGAAACTATGCCCGAGCCATCTTCGAGCGTAGAGAACTCGAATTTGGAGGAACTCACCATTATTGACCTTGGAGAGGAATCTCTCGGGCTGGCTAACACTCCAATCACTGACTTTTCGATGCCAATCTTGGTACAAGTTGTCCCTCCAAGGGTAACACCTCATGAGCATCAGATAGTCTTGCAAGCAGCTATGGAAGAAAATGTTGCTACTTCGTCAGGGATTCCTCATACTCCCTCAACGGCTGCCTCCTAACTCACCTTCACCAGTCTAGACCACAATGGTCTCGACCACCTCTAATTCGGGTAGTGGTCCGATACCGTTAGTTGCAGCGACCACTGATCCATTCACACAGAGTACGACGGGGCCTCTGTTTTCATATGTAATGCCTAGATTTGATATGAACTCTATCCTTACCTAATCCACCGTACAGACCATGGGTCTGGGGTCAGGGAGATCTAACGCTCCGTTGCAAGGGTCTATGGGGGGTACCTCAACCTCCTAAACACTATCCCTTACGGTGGGGGTCATATCCCCCCTCCATCCCCTTCACTCAATAGTGCTTTCCAGCCAATTATCGTGCCAAATACAAGATACAACTTGTTTCGAGCAGGTAGTCTAGGACCGTTTTCTTACACCATGCTGGTGGGTTCAATTCTGTTCTCTTTGTTCAACACATTTGGTAATAACACCTTTTCATCAGCTGTCGTCTCGGCCGAGGGAAACCCTGGTTTTGGACAACATAATCTTGTGTAGGGTACTATTCCTATGCAAGGGGTAAACACATGAGTCTTCTCCTCACAAGGAATCTAGAATCCATGGCAGGGATCAACTCTCTCATTAGGGATGTCAACTGGGGGAAACACCTTCCATGGTTAATGGAACCCTGAGCAAGGCTCTATACCGATGCTCGTCGGATCGGCAAGGGGAAACCCTTTCCAGAATCTTTGGAACACAACACAGGGAGAAATCCCCACCCAACCATAGACGCCCAATTACAAGAATCAGTTGATGATGTCCCAACAAATGCAATATCCATACACTGTTCAAGGCCATGGTGTTTACCAGAACCCTGGCCAACAACCCAACTTTTCCTGGCAACCTAGTGTCAGTCAAACTCCAGGCTCCCTTTTTCCTGTACATAGTTCTCAGCCAAAGCTACCGTTTCTGGCAACGTTACAACTACCAAACTTGTCAAGGGTCAAGGTTTCTTAACGACCCGATTTTTCATGATCCACATTGGCCTCCCATGCCAACTAAGTTTCCCTCGGATATTCCAAAGTTCGATGGAAAGCTTGGCGAAGACCCAGGTGATGAATTAATGACCTTCCACCTATGGTGCTCATCAAACTTGTTGCGAGACGAATCCATACAGTTGCACCTGTTTCAACACACTCTTATCGGGGGTGCCATGAAATGGTACATCAAGATCGACCGCTCAATATACTCTTACTTTATTGATTTGGTGATGGTTTTCCTGAACCATTTCCAACTACCTGTGAGATATGATGCCGACACTGAATTGTTGGCCAACTTTGAGCAGACAAAATCCGATCATATCTCAGATCACATCCAAGAATGGCAACGATGAAAGATTTTGATAAAGGTACAGGTCCCATCAGATTTCCTACTGGAGTGGTTCCTAAAGTCTTTGGTACCTCATTTATCCAAGGACATTGCAATGTCGGGAATGTTTTCAGAGGAGGAGGCGATAATGAGAGAAAACTATCTTGAACTGACATACTCTCAGTCTCACTTACTCTATGAGATTTTTCTAGATGCACCACGGTCCATCCTTGACAAGGCCAGACACAAGTCTGGACCACATGCCGATGGTATAGTTGGTTCAACACAAGACAATTCCATTGATCAGCTGTTAAATCAATTGCAACAATTGTCGATACAATAGACAATGGCCAACCAAACCCCTGGTTAGACTGTTCCCCCTACCCAAATGTCGGGCGTACACAGTGTGCAGACAATGAACTTGAAGGCCAAACAATAGCCTGAAGGGAAGAAAAAACAATGAAACAAGAAGGGTAAGGGGGATAATAAACCCAACAACATTGTTGGTGGGGGCAACACAGAGAAGAGAAAGTCGAAATATCTGTGTAATCTTTGCATGGAGGACCATCCAACTCACTTGTTCCCTCGACTTGTGGAGGCCAGAAGTTATTGGCACAATAGTAGCTTGTTGTGTTAATGAACCCATTCCCACATGGGAAAAATATGACTCAATCGTCTTCGTGTGCAAATGGGGGCAGTCAGGGACCCCCACCTTCTTCTAATAACCCTTCTACCATGAACGTTTATATGATGAAAGGTGAATCTTACATAGCGACCAGAGCACACGATTACAGAATGCCAGAATCTGTCGAAAAGGGTAAGGAAGCCACAAACCCAACAATTCCTCTCCATATTGAGAAGACATTGAGAGAAACGATGACATGCATCTCGAAAGGGGCGTTCAAGAAAGCTTCCCATAACCTGAATGCGAGGGCCACCCAAAATTACTCTATAGTGGAGGATTTGTAACAAACCCCTTGCGTGATGTCTTCTTTGGAAGTCCTCCAAAGATTCCCTTCGCAGAGAAAAGCTATGTTGTCCACTTTGCGATCAGTTGAGGCTTTTAATCCGGGAACGATCATGCTTGATACAACCAAATTAAAACCTCATCTCCCATACCACGTTGTGTTTCAGATAGTAGTGGCTCACCCCATGAAATATTTTACTCAAAATATATTTTGTACGGTGGTTGATGAGGGAACCTCGACTTGCGTGATGTCATTGGCGTGTTGGAAGGCCATTGGCCAACCCATTTTGTCTTTGTCACCTACACTGCTTACTACTTTCAACGGTCCTTCTTTCATACCACATGGAATCATTCCTTCTTTCCAAGTGCAATTGGGAGGAAAGACTGTGTGCATCAAATTTGAAGTGGTTGATGCGCCTCTCGACTACAACCTTCTGTTAGGAAGGAGTTGGACCTATGCAATGCATGAAGTGGTTTCCATAGTTTTTTGGGTCTTGTTGTTTCCACACGAGGGCCGAATCATGACCATTGATCAGTTGTCCTTCTCCCTCCCTGACCCTTCATCGGGGGCATCCATGGTCTCGATGATTGATAACCCTCAGCTCGACGTCATCAATGTGGGGGTTGGTTTGTGCCCACATTTGATGGGTACTTTTGATTACCCACCTCCTTCCAACAATTGCAAGATGATATCGGCTATCCCCGACCAGCCTAAAGATCAAATATTTCAAGTGTCAATATTTCATATGACTTACTTTAACGATCCATGGAATCTTCCTTCCCCATCGGCTTCGATGGAAGGGACAGGGCATCCTAGCATGGCCATGCCCTTGTCTATGGCATAAATTGAGTAAAATATTGTCTAGCAAGCTTCACCCGACCCTGATCTGACTCCCGCACAGGAGTTAGATCCAGTACTCGAACCTCTCTGGGCTCAAGGTTCCCTCACCAATACTGATTCTTTAGAATTGGTCTTGCTCTCAGATGAGGTTATTCTTGAGGAATTGACTGGTCCGGACAGACCCTGGGATGATCTCCATCACAGATCATATTTCCTCCCCGAGTTAAGAAGAATAGAGGCAGGTGAATTTGTGTTGACTATGACTGGAGACAGGTCTTCTCTTGTTAATCCTCTGGATACGCACGCATTTATGCCAAGTGTAATATGGAAAGTATCACCGAAATGTTACCTATAGATATCTCTAGAACCCCTGGCGTCATGGAGAGTGTGTTCATCGAAGCGAATTGCTCCCCCAAGGAGATTCAAATCTATACATATTTATTTAAGTAATTCCACAACATTTTTGTATGGTCTTACGAGGAAATGGTAGGCATTGATCCGAGAATCATCGAACATGTGATAACAAATTACCCTGATGCCAAGCTGGTCCGACAGAAGCTTCATCCGATGAATCCTCGAAAAGCAGTAGCTATTAAGGATGAAGTAGAGAAACTTCTCAAGGCAGGGTTTATCTACCCCATACAACTGACGAAATGGGTGTCAAATCCTGTTTCGATTAATAAAAAACAAGGTATGATTCGGGTGTGTATGGAATTTCATGACTTGAATAAGGCATGTCCAAAGGATAATTTCCCCACCCCATTCATTAACCAAATCGTCAATGAATGTGTAGGTTGTGAGGTCTTTTCATTCATGGATGTCTTTTCGGGATATAACCATATTTAGATAAATTTTGAAGACCAGCATAAAACAACTTTTATCTATCCTTGGGGCACATTTTCTGATCGTAAGATGTATTTTGGACTGAAGAATGCTGGAGCCACTTTTCAGCGGGCTATTGTTGGCCCTTGACCAAGTTTTGAAGAATACTTGGTCATATTTGACCACTTTTGGGACTGCAACAACTTGCTAAGGTTGGAGCGCAACGTGAAGCGGAAATTAAGGAAGAAAGACCTATTTTTGGGTCCATTTTAGGGTTTTGGGTTGATGTAACGGGAAAGGGATGTTGGCCCGTGGGTTTACCCATGCTTAGGCCCATTTTGTAATCTATAAATATGCAATGTAAATAGAGAATAAAGAGAGGTAGTACATCTATGTGATGTATAGCTAAAGGCTTAGTGCTAGTACTAGATCTGTGTGATCGGATGTATCTTGAAGTGCTCTGTGCATGAGATTGAGAAGCTAAGTGCAATTTGTCATAGCTTTGTGTTCAAGTGCAAGAAAGAAGGATCTAGCGAGATCCACAAATCTTCTGTCCTATGTGAAGTAAGGATCATTAAAGCTCTGTGTTGTAATTGCTTGATCGAGATAATATAAAGAAGACTTTGTGGATGTAGCCCTAGGGTGGGGGTGAACCACGGTAACTATGTGTATGGTGGTTTGTGCTTCGATCTAATGTGTTGTTTCCTTTTGGCTAAGTGCTTGTTGTGATTAGTAGCTATAGTTATGCTTTGTGCTGATGATATATGTATGAATGTTAGATCTGATATAAAAGATGCTTAGTGCTTGATCTGTTGAACCTAACCTCTATTTATGTGGCTAAGTACTGAACCATATTTAGTATAAGTATTCACTACGATGCTCTGTGTTATCTGTGAAGTACCATATGAGTTAAATATTGACAAATGATCTATGCTAAGTGTCCTGTAAAAGATATAATCACAGATCAGTGTCCCAGCTACGGTCGCAGACATATGAGTCCTACAACCACCCCTGCCTCTACCTCGGGTGGGCTCTTGAGCATTGAACCCCGAGTCTTCCCCTGTGCCAACAAATGGTTCCATTGCCGGGACCTGAAACTGTGATTTCTGCGAACTGAGGAAAAAGAAACGTTGTGGAAAAGAAAGCCTTGTGCGTAGATCTGTTTCCCTAGTGCACAACCTTTTACTTGACTTGTGTAGATTTGTACCAGGAATAAGGTCAGATCTAAATAAAGGAATATTAGATCCGAATAAGAGAAGCAAGATATGAACGCTCTGTGCTCTAAGAAAAGTAAAAGTGGAAATTTCTGAAAGAAAGAAATCAGATTTGTAGAAAAGAGGTAAGATATATAAGATTTGTGCTCTAATAAAGGCAAGAATAGTCAAAAGTTCTAAGATCTGGAAGCTTTCTGCTCTGTAGATAAGTGAAATTTTTTGTTTCTAAAGCATGGATCTAGGTATGTTTGATAGATTTTGTCCTAGCTTCAAAAATAGGGAATTAATATATGAAAGAAAGTTTGATATGAATAGATCTGATAAGTATAATGATAGATATGTTATACCTATGCATCAAAAGAATTTCTGGACTAACAAGTGGATGCAGGATCCTAGAAAGAGTATTTTGTAGGCTAGCTACCATGAACCTGGTGCGCAGTACAGAAGAAGTTGGGGAACATTTAAACAAAAGAGAGGATTAACCCTCTGTTATAGCTGCAGAAGATCGGGACATCTTGCTAAGGAATGCCCTAGGAGAAAACCTAGTTGCCTCTGTTGTAAGGCTATGGACCATGAAGTGTTGGATTTCCCTAGAATTATTGCTAGACTTGAGAAGATGAATATGGAGAAACCAAAACCCTGAAGGAGATCAAGAGACCAAGATCATAACAGAAACCTAGAAAGAATCAGAAAAAATATTGCTACAGATGAAAAACACCTTGAATGATCACCGACATGTTAGGTTATCAGAGATCTTCAAAGAAAAGGAGAAAATCGAAGCAAGAATAGGGGACTTCGACATTGACTGTATTCTTAACGAAGAGACACAAGTGAACATTATGCCATAAAGAACTTGGGAAGCTATAGGAAAGCCTGCCATGATCCCTTCCCTAGGAGGAACAAGTTTATTCATCGGAAATCTAGTAAACCTATGTGGAAGGCTCGCCCGGATGCCTATGAATGTCAATGGAACTTCGACAGAGGAAGACTTTGAGATTATTAAATTTTTTGAAGACAACACCCCGTTTACCATGCTCATAGGAAAACCTTGGATTGATAGAGAACAAGCCAGACAAAAAGAGGAAGAAAATTTTTTGGAACATAAGAAGCAAGAGTTAAAAGACTTTATGACCAGAAGGATCGCACACTTGATTGAGGAACAGAAGAATAGATCACAGATATTTAATATTAGCAACTTCGATTTTGAAGCTAAGAGAACACTTGAGGATCCACAGAAGATCGAGTTACCTATTTTTGATACAGAAGAATTATTATCAAGGAACCCTAGGAAAGACTTTCAACATCGTGAAGTAACTAAGACCACATAAGATAAGCGTCATAATAGTAAGATAATTACTGAGACAAAGCTCACTGGGAAGAAGGATAGAAAGTTAAGAAATAAAAGGGTTAATACTCTAAGGTTACAAGAGGTTCTAGAGGACACTTCGCAGCAAGAAGAATTGTAGAATTGGAGCTTCGCCGAGATATCAGAACAACGACATAGAATACTTCTCCATGATGAAGCAATATAGTCGTTGGAACCGATTTACCCATTCAACTTCCGCCCTGAACGGGTCAAAAAGTAGTTATGGGTTACCACTAGACCATTGGATAGCACCAGAATAGATAGAATGGAGTTAATGAAGGCCCCATGTCTATTGCAAGAAGACTGTTGCTGATATTGCCTATTTAACTCATCAGGCCACGCACCGAGAATACTTTTTTCTAATTGAGAATTTGAGCACGAACCCTGAGATTTACTTATCCTGAGATCATTTCCTTGTTCCCTTACTATTCACTGTAGTCTCTGAATTCCTTTTTTCACCCGAGCTAGCTGACCCAAGTTTGTATGTCGGACGAGCTCAACACTGCTGAGAAAATTGTTGAAGAAGTTCTAATTGATTTAATGACTGAGAGAGACATGTCGGAGGGAGGAATATCTATAGGTGTATAGGCATCGTCCTCGGGAGAACTACCAGCTTCCCCCTCCACTGCTTGAGCAAGACCCTCCCGACCGCCTTTGGAAAGACGATCTAAGCTTGGAAACGACTTCGCCACTATGAAAATGATCCCAAGCATCTTGCCTAAATATATCCCACCACTAAGCAGCACAGTGAATCGAGACACTGTACCCAGATATTTCGACTATGTTGTGGTCACTGCGTACCTCACGAAAGGGGTGCGCGCAGTTCATGCTGACCAGGAGAAGCTCACCACGCTGAAATTTAGTGATTTTAACCTTGGAGATCGCAAGGTTTACAGTATGCTAGCCTCGCACAAGTACTTGACTATTACAAAAGGAAATAACCCCAAGATTGTCCCATAGCAATGGACCCATAACCTAGCGCAGTCAACCCTCCTCAACGTAATGAAGATTCCACATTTCGAGAGGCATCAGGAAGTAAATGCATGCGTCAGGTTGTTGTTGTCCTGCTACCATGGAGGATACCTATGGTTGGACCACCACATCACTGTGGATCTGATTCTGATCAAACAGATCACTGGTCTAAGCATGTAGGGCCCTAACCCATAGGAAGTTTACCTTGGAAAGACCACAGATCATGCTCTCGCCCAACGAATAAAAGACACATATGGCGATCTAGAGAAAGGCATGCGAGGTTACAAGGTAGCCTCCATTGAGAATGCATCAGTGAGATTTGGTTTCCAGCTAATCAAAAGGAATTTAGTCTGCAAGAACAGACCCACATAGGTGATCGGATTTGTAGTTGACCTCACAGGGAAGTGCGCGGAGGGACTACAAATGAACTGGGAAAAGTACCTTATAAATTAGCTAGAGCTTGACTGTAGACAAGCGTAGGACCAAGGGTATGAATTCCCCTTTAGATGGTTTCTCATACTCATCTCTTTCATTGCTTGGGAACTGCTCGAGGTAGCCACTTTTCTGGAGATCGAACCCTTCAAACCACTGGCCGTGAAGTTTTGTACGTTGTGGTACTCCAACGACATGAACAATTAGTGTCAGTCCAATGTCGTCTTCCACGCTTACTACACTCAATTGAAGAATTCCATCCAATCTACACCGCGCATCACACCCAACACACTTCATAGGTTTAGACCTTTGATGAAATTCAATGCAGACCATCACTTCACCTATATCACAACACACGCGGATGAGCACAAACAATAACTCCAGTCATATTACAAGCTGACAAAAGATGACTTGGAGGAGATTACCAAGGAATGGTCGGCAGACCTCCTCGTTGCAGCAGACCCCGCAGAGATGTCCGATGTGATTATCCCTGAAGCTATGCCAGATACACCTGGACCGCGCAAGACTAAGAAGGATGTGGAAGTTCAATATATCCATAGCACATCCACGAAGACTACTTCTCTCTCACATACAAAGGGAGGTTATGATGAAGAACTAGGGGGCACAAAAGCTGAGCAGAATGAAGGCGAGGTTACTCCTCCTAGAGACGAGGAAGATCCCTCCAAGAAAAGGAAGATTACCCCACCAAATCCCTCATCCTGAAAGAAAGATAAGGCCACTCGGACCACGCTTAAAACTACCCTTACCCTGGATGATTTCGACTTCTTAATTGCCGGGTTGAATGATGTTTCACTAGAGCTCACAGAAAATCAAGAAGCAAAGTAGGAGGAGCTATTCAGCTAGATCAAAGGAGAACTTAAAGAAGTGCAACAGGCACCCCAGCCCAGCCAAGCAGTGTCTATAATGCCTTTGATAAGAGAAACATCAGGAACATGTGATGATCCCACACAGTTATGCCAGATCGTTGAGAAAGTCGAAGCTCGCCTTCGATGAGCTCAAGAAGACAAAGCACAAGCCACCTAGGATTTGGCACAAGAACAAAGCGCACATAGAGAACAATGGAGGAAGGTAGAATAGGAGTAGCTTGCCTTAAAAGCGAAGTGGGAGGAGGAAAAAACACAGTTACAGCAGAGCAAGGACCAGTTGCTAGCAGAGAAACTTGAATTACAGGAAAGGATTCACAAAACACCTCGCTCTGTGACGATTATAGAAGTAAATATGGAAGACCGTCTTCCACAGTAGGTGACCCAATTGGAAGAAGTAATCCAACAACTCCAATAGCGCATCACGGATCTGGAGCTTTGCACTATACCTGAGACACCCCAAGAGATAAGATATCTAAGAGAGGCCACTGCTCGAAGTGCAGTCGACCAGTTAAAAACCTTGGCTTTGGAATGTAGGCAGCTAAGCACTAGAAGTGCACAAACTTATGAAACCCTCACAGAGAATCCAGAATTATAGACATTGGAGGCACAACTCTAGGAAGGAAAGCAGGATGCATATGTACTACAAGCATAGTTGAAGTCCATGACCCCAGTCGAAATAATGAAGAGGTTTGCAAAACAACGCATAGCTAAACAAAAAGTACACATGCTGCAAAGTAAAGTGATGGAAGTCTCTCAGCGACTACAACCACTCCAAGAGAAGTCATTCCAACTGTTTGCTGAGCTTGAAATCCAGGGAGCTGAACTCAAACAGGTTGTCAACACTACACAACAGCGCCTAGAAGGACCACTCAATGACACAGTAATCTAGGAATTTACCGAACAAGAGGCTGTCGCACTGCAGCAGGTCGAAGCATCTCGAGCCAAGCTCAAGGCGTTCAAAGAAGAATTGATTAGACCTGAGTGACTCGGGACGAGTTACGGGTGAGTGTTGGGGGCATGTTGGCCCTTGACCAAGTTTTGAAGAATACTTGTTCATATTTGACCATTTTTGGGACTGGGACGGCTTGCCAAGGATGGAGCGCAACGTGAAGCAGAAATTAAGGAAGCAAGACCTATTTTTGGTTCCATTTTAGGGTTTTGGGTTGATGTAACGGGAAAGGGATGTCGGCCCATGGGTTTACCCACGCTTTGGCCCATTTTGTAATCTATAAATAGGCAATGAAAATAGAGAAGAAAGAGAGGTAGTACATTTATGTGATGTATAGCTAAAGGCTTAGTGCTAGTACTAGATCTGTGTGATCGGATGTATCTTTAAGTGCTCTGTGCATGAGATTGAGAAGCTAAGTGCAAGTTGTTGTAGCTTTGTGTTGAAGTGCAAGGAAGAAGGATCTAGCGAGCTGCACAGATATTTTGTCATGTGTGAAGTAAGGATCATTAAAGCTCTGTGATGTAATTTCTTGACCGAGATAATATAAAGAAGACTTTGTGGACGTAGCCCCAGGGTGGGGGTGAACCACAGTAACTGTGTGTATTGTTCTTTATGCTTCGATCTAATGTGTTGTTTCCTTTTGGCTAAGTGATTGCTATGATTAGTAGATCTAGTTATTCTTTGTGCTAATGATATATGAATGAATGTTAGATCTGATATAAAAATATTCTTAGTGCTTGATCTGTTGACCCTAACCTCTGTTTATGTGGCTAAGTACTGAACCATATTTAGTATAAGTATTCACTGCGATGCTCTGTGTTATCTGCGAAGTACCATACGGGTTAAATATTGACGAATGATCTATGCTAAGTGCCCTGTAATAGATATAATCATAGATCAGTGTCCCAGCTACAGTTGCAGACATCTAAGTTCTGCAACCACCCCTGCCTCTACCTCGGGTGAGACTTCATCTGCTTCATAGGTGTTGCCGAAAGGGCCGATAGTTAGGGTTTTGTTGGTGCGCTCTTGAGCGTTGAACCCTTGGTCTGCCCCTGTGCCAACAACCATGTATTTTTGTTTCCATGATATCAGACATATAGTCAAGGCTTATCTCAATGATCTAGCGTCACGATCTCGCAAGAGAGTTGATCATCCTACACACCTCTGAGTAATCTTTGAGCGATGTCGCTACTATCGGATTCGCTTGAATCCTAACAAGTGCAGTTTCTGCGTGACGTCAGTTTGTCTGCTAGGTTTCATAGTTTCAACAACAGGGATCATGGTCAATCCTCTGAAGGTTGAGGTGATAGTTTAGTTTCCTCCCGCATGCACATTCCCTCGGCTTCAAAGCTTACAAGGAAAAGTGAACTTTCTTCAGTGTTTTATCACAAACTATGCTGAGATCACTAAAGGGTTCATGTGTTTACTAATGAAGGGAGACCCTTTCCATTGGGATGAAGCCACTCAACTCTCTTTAGAAGTGTTGAAACATTCCCTCACATCTGCCCCTTTGCTCCAACCCCCCAATTATAATAAATATTTCCTATTTTACTTGGTCATTGTAGAGTCGACCATTAGTATGGTCTTGGTTCAAGAAGATGATTTGCTCGAAGAGCATGTGATTTATTACCTAAGCCGAGGCCTGGTTGGGCTAGAAGTCAACTAATCCCATGTTGATAAGCTTGATTTGGCAGCAATGCATGTTGTCCAGTGATTCTGTCATTATAGTATGCTTCATAAGACCACCATCGTTGTTGTTGTGAATCTGTTTCAATACGTGTTGACACGATGCGTCATCGGAGGAAAGATCAATCGATGGATTGTTATCCTCCTGGAATTTGACTTGGATTTTGTTTTCGCAAAATCCAAAAAGTCACTGGTCTTTGTGAAACTTATTTTGGAACTTCCAGTCGAATCAGGTGATGTTACACCCGAAGAATCACCGATTAAAGGAGATCCTTTTTCTGATTTCATCTTCAGACCCTTGGTATGGAGATATACTAGTCTATCTCCAGACTTTGAAATTCCCTGACTTTGCTTCTTGCGATGAGTGTTGATGTATACGCCATCAGGAACGAAACTATCTCATACTCGATGACACTTTGTATCGTCGAGGTGTAGATTGCATCCTTCGTTGGTGCCTCATTCATGAAGAAACGAAACTCATTCCTAACGAATTTCACACTAGATCATGTGGGGGTCATTTGTTTGGGTTGGAAACAACCCAAAAGATTCTATGAGCCGATTACTTTTGGCCGACTTTAATCATGGATTGCGTTGAATCGGTCAAGAAGTGCCACCCGTGTCAAATCTTCTCTTGGAATATGAGGGCACATCCCACTCCCATGTTTCCCGTTAGTATTGTTGGTCCCTTCACTAAGTGGGGGATTGATTTTACTACATGCCACCCGCCTTTATCCAGGAGGCATCGTTATATCATCATAGCAGTAGAATACTTCACAAAGTGGGTGTAGGCTATGCCAACAATTAATAATGATGGTAATACTACAAATCTCTTTATGTTTAACCAGATAGTAGAAACGTTCGACATCCCGAAGTGTTACACATCAAAATTACTCATTACGATGATGGCATAGTGTTTCATTTTGGCCACAAGTGTCGCAAATATCATATTGTCATCTTTCCTATGTCGTGTCTCGGACAACATTATCAAGAACACTTTAAAGACACCTCAAAAGACTAGTTTTGAAGAGGAGAAATCATTTGACAAAGAGTACAAGTCTTTTGCCTTCCAAAAATCAATTTTGGAAGGCAGCGCTCCCCTATACACTTCCATGGAGTGCCAGTGCTCTGTACCCTCTTTTGGGGGAGCGTTGCAACACTTTGTACCCCATTTTGAGGGAGCACTGGCCCTTTTTTAGCGAATTTTGGACTGTTGAGGGAAATCAGGGAAGAACCCCTCATCTCTGGAGTTGGTTTGATTCGGATTTGAGGTCAAGGATCGATCTTAGAGAAGATCCACAAATGAAGAAGAAGGATCCTTAACCTATCCCAAGAATCTCTTAAGTGGTTAGGCCTCTCCAAGCCTATATAAGGAGGCCTCCTCATGGTCAAAGGAAGAGATATCGAAGGCATCAAACTTATGATCTCATAAGGGAGATATCATTGAAGCATCATGATTTTGTGTGGATTATTTGAGCAAAGGGTTGGACAAGGAGAGCTTGGCGAAGCTGTTGCATCTACATCATGGTTTAAAGCACTTTTCTTTTTTTTCATTAATATACATATGTGCTTGGCCTATTTCTTTCAAGGTTGTGTTTATTCTACATGAACTTGTCTCTACTAGATAGATCTGGTTTCAAGCTAATCTTACTAGGATAGGAAGATTGTTCTGTCTTTGTTTTTTTTGCAGGACTTATCGAGGAGCTTGTGGATCAAATCTCAACTTGGACTCTGCGAGGATGAACATCATTAAAAAGGTACACCTTTATTCCTCTTCTCTATACATTAGTTTAGCTAGGTTTAAAAGGATGTCAGTGACCAACGTTAGCACCCTTTCTGTCTTGGTATTAGGAGTCTAGATCCCAAGAGGGAATCCACTTGTCTGTAGGGGGATTCTCCTGTAACAGAAATTGGTGACTCAACTAGGGAAATCAAAGCTTTCAGTTTTGGTTTCCTTCCTAGATATTGTTTTTTCCTTTGCTCACTTTTTGATCTCTTCATTATATGTTTCCGATTCTTAGATGTGTTGTTGGATTTTGATTCATCCTATACACACTGAAATTTTGATTTTTAATGAGTTTTTTTTTATTTTTTTTCGGGAAAATTTTTGAGTTCTGAGAGGCCAACACTCCCCTTCCTATAATACCAGAACACCAACACTCCCCTACAGTTTTTTAGGGAGCGTTGCAACACTCTGGTGCCCTTGACACGAGAGCGCTAGTGTTTTTCTGCTCAAAACTCTTTTGGGAGTTGATCTCAGAGTCTAATTTTTACTGATTTATCTGCTCAAGTTTATCCTCATCTCAATGTGCCTTTGTTTTAGTCTTCAACATTTTGATTTCTGAGAATTCATGATGTTTTGTTTGGGTTTATGACGTCTTTCTTCCTTACTTTGAGTCACTCTTCTTCTTTGAGATTTGGAGTCGATCTACTGCTTTCTCCTTCATCTGATTGTATGAAAGTTGTTGTAAGGAATTCAAGGATATATGCCCTTATACATTTAATCTTTGAGGTCATTTTCCCAAGAAATTCCTAGTTGTTCATCATCCATTAACCTTCTCCTACCTTCACTAGTAATTTCACCAATTTTCATGCATCCTGGGTGAGTTTTTGCATGGTTTTTGGCTCTTTTTATGAGTTTTTGGAAGGACCAACGCCCCCTTGTAGGCCATAAAAGAGCGCCAACACTCCCCTATAGTGTTTTAGGGAGCATTGAAACACTCTATACCCTTGTGTCAGGGAGCGTTGGTCTCTTTTTTGAGAGTTTTTTCCTTCTTCTGCTCAGTCTTTTGCAACCCTTTTTGCAGAGATCATTACCCAGAATCTGTGGTTGGTTTGTGAAGTTGTTTGATTTGATTTTTTATGTTTTTTTATGCTTATGACTCCCTATTGTCTTTATTGGAGATTGAAACCTTTTTCAGAAATGTGAAATTGCCTTTTCTAGCTGCTTTTTTGACAGGACAATTTTGAGTGATTTCTCTTTCTCCCTATCATTTCTTGGATTCTTCTCTGCATTTCATTGTATTCCTTGAATGCTTGATTGGTTGTAGAATCATTGATGGTGTTATTGCTTGTTAGAACAAATTTCTACTTGTTTTCTTTCATACGTCACTGCCTTGAGTGCATGCTTTGTTTGTACCCCTTTTGGTTCGTTTCTTTTGCATCTGCATAGGACTCTTTCTCCTAATTGAAAGTAGTGGAGCATTGAAGGTTTTGTATTTACTTTCAGTATACATCATAATCAAACAAATAATATAAATGAATTCTTTCTTTTGGGTAGTGAAACTAGCTTGCATTTGAAGTAGTGGAATTGCATGGATTTTGGCTTTTTTGGGACATTGTGCATCTGTAATGATGAATGTTTTCTGCTTCTCGTAGCATAGCTTTCATCGAAATGAAAATATTGCATATTCATATCTTTTCATAACTTTCGAGTCGGTCAAAACACCATATTGTCCACGCCATTTTCCTTTTGAGTAACAACAACCTTAAAAATAAAACGCTAAACTAAAAATTGATTAGACATTTTTATATTTTCTGGTAGAAAACCTACATCAGATTAGTTGTAAGGCTTTGGAATAGGTGTGAAAGATAACTTTCCAAAACTGCAAACAAACATATAATATTCTGTTAGGGAGCAGTGAAATCCAATTGCTACATTTTGTCCTAGGAAGCCCTTCTCACGCAAGGGTCAAACCTGAGGTCGCATTAACACTGGTAGAGTTACTCACCCTGCTTTGTTGGTCTTGGTTTAGAGATTGCACATATTATGGGGGTCGCTTGAAGGTATACCCACAATGATGAGTGGAAGCATTTCAAGTTAATTTCGGGCCAGATACCTTGCCCTTGTGCGGGGATCCGACTATCAACTGTTTCCCCAGACATCACTGTTGTAGTTGGTAACCTTAGTGGCCTATCTCTTCAGGGTCTTTACACAAGGTGACTGTGGAAGGGAAAGTCTTCATGGTACCTGGAATCGATGTTGGCCAAACTGACTCGATATCCTTGGAGGGTATACCCACGATTATGTGTGGGGGTTTGCACCAAGGCGTAAGTTCGTTAAGCAGGTCGTCAACGTAACTTTTCCACCCGCTCTATCTCAACCCCTTCTTACTTTGTTCTCACGACGTTGGATTTTATCACCAACTAGTGTGCTCATTGTGAGAAGGTTTTTGTTTTCTTGTTTTCTTACTATATTTTTAGCATGTGTTGTTTGTTCTCCCTAGCAGAATCTAGGTTGGATATTTATTTTTTATGGCGTCAAGTCCCAGAATGACCAATGAAGGAACCCCTTTTCCAGGGGAAACCTTTATTTTTCCTTCTTATGAAAATGTTGGTCCTCCTTACATCGCTACTTTGATCCTTTCAGGTCTCACAATTGGGTTACCGGTATGGTTGTTTTCCACTCCGGTGATCTCGAATGCAGGTTCTTAAGATGTAAGAACACCACCCACACATCAACCTCATGTTGACCTTTCTCTTTCTTCATCCGTCAAGTCTCCTTCCATTTCTCCTTCTTCGCCTAGTGAAAGCTCTAAAACGAGTAGCCAACTTGATAAGAAGAAGAAGAAACAGAAAGAGAAGAATAAGAACTAGAAAGGGACCAAGCCTCCAACTACACCAAATGTTGGATCTAAGCAACTAGCTACTATTGACCATACTGGGAATGTTGATGAGGTCGACAAGATTAAAATGAAGAATCCAAAACCCAAATTACCTTGCAGTCTTTTTAAGGGAGACCACTTTCTGAGGGATTTCCCTGGTTTTCCCAAGGTCTTAGAAATGTGGTCCTCCATGTCATCGGCCCCAACTAGACATGTTGGTGACACCCCGTAAACTAGTGACGTTAAGGTTGGTAAGAAGAAGATAATTATCAAATTTCCTTGTATGTTATGCGAAGGTGATCATTATTCTCACCTTTTTCCCTGTATGGATGAGGCTTCTTCTCTTTTGAAAAATCTTCAAATCCCAACTAGTTATCGTAACATTTCTCCCAACCCATCATTAGTTGATGGAATGGTCAATCCGGTTCCATCCCCTGCCAGTCCAGTTGATCAGGTGGTCAATCTAGTTTCATCCTCTGTTGAACCACTAACGAAAGTAGTTGATCCAGTTCCATCATCGATCAACCCCACTTTTCATTTGAAAAGTGAAACCCAAGTAACTGATCCAGTCCCATTATTGGTCAGTCCCACCCTTCATCCGAAGAGTTCCAACGTGGTTAATCCCACTACTCCTCTGACGAGTGCCAAAGTGGTTGCTCTGGTCCCTTCATCGGCCAGTCCAATTGATCATGTCATCAATCTGGTCACGTCCTTATTTGAACCAATTTCCAAAGTGGTTGATTCGATCCCATCTTCGGTTGATCCCTCTCTCCCGTTAAAGAGTGAAACCCAATCGGTTGATCTGTTTCCACCTATCGACCCCATTCTCCCCTTGGAGAATGAAACCCAAATGGTCGATTTGATATCGTTATCCATATATCTGACTCTCCCGCTAGAGAGTAAAACTGATTTTGCCCATGTTTTTCTCGTTGATACATAATCTACCATGTCGGCGGGCATTCCTCCTTATCTTGTGAAAACCCCTCCAAATAATGAGGCCATCTTTTTTTATTGGGGTGTGCTAACTGGACCTTGTCTTCCCTCTCACATTCCTTTCAAGATTACAGTACAGTTTTGTGGTCAGGACATTCCTCATGCGCTGATAGATGAAGGGTCGTTCGTTAGTATTTTCTCCTCTATCTCTTGGCAAGATTTGGGTTATCCTCATCTTGTGTCGATTACCCAGACTCTGTTTTCTTTTAATAGAAGAACCAGTCACCATTTAGGGATCCTTCCCCAGTTTCCCATAACTTTGGGAGGAAAAACTGTCTTTATTGATGTTATGGTAGTCCAGGACCCCTTGGATTTTGATTTACTCCTTGGGCGAGATTATTTCTATGCCATGAAAGATATTGTGTCCACTCTTTTTCATGTGATATCTTTCCCACACGATGGAAGAATGGTGACTATTGATCAACTTTCATGCGTTGGTCCTAGCTTGATTACCATCCTAGTGACCTCCCTAACTAGGTCTTATATGAAGTCGGTATCACCCCTGCCACAGGTCAATTATGTGGCGTTGTCTCCCATGACTTCAACTTCCAATGATTTAGATCTGGTAGTTGACATGGTGATCTCTTCGGTAGGGCTATTGGAGCCTGATCTCCTTACCCTTGCCGCAAACCTCGACATGTGTGCCTTCCAGAGCATTCTTCTTCCATTCAGTGAAGATCTCTTAGAAGCCATGACCGAGTTTTTGTCCCTTGACATGGTGTCCTTCCAGAGCGTTATCATCTTGGAAGCCATGATCAAGAAGAGTCCACAAACATAGTTTCTTTTCTCTGTGGAAATCTCGTTTAAAAAATGAAACAGAAGTTGTGAGCATAGTTTTCCTCTCTATGGAAAGCTCATTAAAAAATGAAACAGAGGCTACGAGAATAGTTTTCCTCTCCGTAACAAGATCTTTAAAAAAATAAATAGAGATATGGGGATTGAACCCAGAACCTAGAGCATAGTTTTACTTCTTTGTGGAAAGCTCGTTAAAAAATGAAATAGAGGTATTGTGCATAGTTCTTTTCCCATGACAAGCTGGTTAAAAAATGAAACAATCACCTCTACCTTCAAGTCGAGTCTTTCACTAGATCTCATAGATATCGAGTCGAGTCTTTAGCTATATCTCATAGATAACAAGTCGATTCTTTTGTTAGGTATCGTATTTGAACCTTCCTTTCATCCACCCTTATCCTTTTTCTCCACCTAGTAGAGAAATTGGTCACAACCTCAAAGTCAGGGGATGAATTGAAGCTTGGGGGGGCATGTCTCTAGCCTTTGATTATAATTCTGGAGTTAATACACTAGATTTTCAAGCTGGGGGAAGAGTACCAACCATCCATGGGTATCCTTACCTTTGGAAATTAGGTTGGGAATTTACAAGCATAATTTAATTATGTTTCAAGCTTGTGTCAAAATGAAACCAATACCGAGCTTAGTATTTGTTCTTTCTCGTGCTCGTAAAAAACAAGAGAATGTAACTGAGCAACCTTTTATCTCTTTTTCAGGCTCGCATTGATATACGAAAAATGAACCCCCTGGAGTCTTCTTTAAGTTCTTTTCAGACTCTTTAAACATGAAAAGATTGTCGAGTGATCTTGCTTCCTTTCACACTCGTTAAAAGGTTTGGAAGGGTGTCTTTCGAGTGATAATTTATCTCTTTTTCGGCCTCACAAGACTAACACTATTAAAAAGGAAAACCCTGGAGTCATCTTTAAGTTCTTTTCAGACTCTCTAAATATGAAAAATCACTAAGTTTACCTTCTCTGGACTCGTTAAACAATCATACATTGAAGGGCCCATATGGGACCGAACCCTTACTTCTTCAGTTTCGTTAAATAAAGGAAGAGGGACTTACCAAAGGTGATTTATATCGAGTATGTGTTACCCTCCTCGAGCTCGTTAAATAAAAAAGAGGTACTCATCTATCTGGATGGGGGAAAAAATTGAAGGAAGCAAGCCAAGCAGTTTTTGAGAACTTTACCAGTAACTCTTACGATCGCCCTTGAACACGACACTTTGTATTTGCATGCATTTTAAATCCATTGAACCTCTACACTGAACCAATCCTTTGAGTTTCTTTACTCCTTTGGGTCACCCGATGAAATTCACAGTATCCACTGCATCATCATGTTTTGGTCCATGTCATGTTTCTGCTGTTGTGCCCCAGTTTTCAAGGGAAGTATCTTCCTCGAGAGTCAGCCATCACAAATATCTTGTTTTAATACCTGTGTCAGTACATGTTCATTTGATCTACCAATTTACATCTCTGCATCAGTTTCATTTCATTGATGGGGGATACATCAAGGCCCTCCTGCGACGAGTCTATTACTGTCGACTTCAACACATTATCCGGGAACTAGACCTAGAAAACAGTTAGTACCTTGGGACCTGCATGCCTCAATGGAAGGCCTCCTCACTTTCGACAGTGGGTTTACATCATTGAACCCTGATCGGAATATTCCACGGATGTTCGACTTCAACTCATTTGTTCAAATTCGATGGAATGTACTAGGGTACCTTGGGAATCATTCACATCAATGGTGATTTCCCTCGCGCTTGTTAACGGTTTACCTCATCGACCGGTAATCAAGTGGTTCCTGCCATGTTCGACATCAGAACATCTATTCACATGGTTAGACTCGTACCGTATCAGGATCGGTAAGAAGACCCTGGGTTGAGTGATCACTCTGATATATACTTTTCCCAGGTTGCAATGAAGTTTCTTTTGAAGATTGACACATATAATTTCACATAGATCCACTTTGTATTGGTTCGTGGCTATGTCTTGTTGCCTTGTAGATCCACTGTGTATTTTTCGTGGCTATGATTAGTTCATGTCATGGAAGTATATATCCACATTGTATCTTCAGTGGCTATACCTTTTTGTCAATATAATTATGGATCCGTAGTGTATTTTATGGCGGCCATACATTGAAATTCTTTTTCACTCAAGCATAGGTATGCCTGCCTTGGGTTTGAAAAATGTCATAATATTTGTTTGATGGTTGTGTGAATATTTTTCCAGGTTCTCTGAGTCCATACCCTTGTTCAAAAAATTCTACAAAGTATTTCAGTCATCAGTTCTCGTCTTCTAATTTCGCACTTTGGGGGGAAGTCTATTACACATCAAAATTACTCATTACGATGATGGCCTAGTGTCGTATTTTGGCCACAAGTGTTGCAAATATCATACTGTCATCTTGCCTATGTCGTGTCTCAGACAACATTATCAAGAATTTTTAAAAGACACCTCAAAATACTGGTTTTGAAGAGGAGAAGTCATTTGACAAAGAGTACAAGTCTTTTGCCTCATAAACAACCACTCAAAAATCAATTTTGGAAGGCAACGCTCCCCTATACACTATCAGGGAGTGCCAACTCTCTGTACCCTCTTTTGGGGGAGCGTTACAACACTCTGTGCCCCATTCTGAGGGAGCGCTGGCCCTTTTTGAGCAAATTTTGGACTGTTGAGGAAAATCAGGGAAGAATCCCCCTCATCTCTGGAGTTGGTTGGATTTGGATCTGAGGTCAAGGCTCGATCTTAGAGAAGATCCATAATTGAATGAGAAGGATCCTCAACCTATCCCAAGAATCTCTTAAGTGGTTAGGCCTCTCCAAGCCTATATAAGGAGGCCTCCTCATGGTGAAAGGAAGATATATTGAAGGCATCAAACTTATGATTTCATAAGGGAGATATCATTGAAGCATCATCATTTTGTGTGGATTATTTGAGAAAAGGGTTGGACAAGGAGAGCTTGGACAAGTTATCGCATCTACATCATGGTTGTAAGCACTTTGATTTGTTTTCATTAATATACATATGTGCTTGGCCTATTTCTTTCAAGGTTGTGTTTATTCTACATGAACTTGTCTCTATTAGATAGATCTGGTTTCAAGCTAATCTTAGTAGAATAGGAATATTGTTCTATCTTTGTTTGTTTTGCAGGACTTATCGAGAAGCTTGGGGATCAAATATCAACTTAGACTCTGCGAGGAAGAACATCGTTAAAAAGGTACACCTTTCTTCCTCTTCTCTATACATTAGTTTAGTTAGGTTTAAAAGGATGTCAGTGACCAACGTTAGCACCCTTTCTGTCTTGGTCTTAGGAGTCTAGAGCCCAAGAGGGAATCCACTTGTCCGCAGGGGGGTTCTCCTGTAACACAAAGGAGATTGTCACTGACCATGGCAGACACTTTCAGAACAAAATGATGTCTGAGTTAACATCAAATATTGGGTTGAGGCAAGAACATTCATCACCCTACTACCCACAAGCGAATGGTTAGGCAGAGGTTGTGAATAAGTCCCTCAAGACTATTCTACAATGAACGATCAATTCTTCCAAGTCAAATTGGCATTTGATGTTGTACTCAGCATTATGGGCCTACCGAACATCTCTAAAGACTACCACCGGTTTCTCACCTTTTCAACTCATTTACGGGCTGGAAGAAGTCTTGTCTATAGAGTGCTAGATCACGTCTTTGAAGTTGGCAGTAGATTTATTGCCAGACACTTCACCGCTTTAGGAACACTTATTATATCTCGAGCATCTCGATGAGAAACATCGTGATGCAGCCTTGGCCAACGAGGCTCACAAGAAATGAGTCAAGTTTCAGTATGATCGGTCCGTTCTTCCTCGTATTTTCTCCAAAGGAGACCTTGTCCTGGTCTATGACCAAGATAAGGATCCCCTAGGGGCAGGCAAGTTCAAACCCATGTGGTTTGGACATTTCATTATGAAAGAGGTTTTAAAGAAGGGCACTTATCGTCTGGTTGAATTTGAGGGAAATGCTTTGGTAGATCCTAGAAATGGGCTCTACCTCAAGAAGTATTACTCGTAGGTTGGTCACTTGGGTGACTTCTTGTACATATGTATAGTTCTTATACAGTTACCTTTTTGTCTTTTTGTTTTATGGACGTGTTTTTATTTATGTCATGTTTTTCACTGTGGTAGATGTCAAGTGAATCAAAGGTGTTCTTTGGGTTTGCAGACGACGCTATCTGACACACTCGGAAGCTTGCTTCCGCAGTGTTATCTCCTCAAATAAATTGGTGGATATTTTTCTTTTGAGGTGATAGATTGTGGTCCAAAATTTATTTCTAAACTTTTGTAGGTAGGTTAGAGAGTCTTTTTTTCTGTAAATAAACTCAGAAAGAACTTTTGATTTGGTTTGGTCAAGAAAAAGACTGAATCTCAGGTTTCGGTGGTTTAGGCGAGCCTGAAATGCGCTCATTAACCATCAAAAGCCTTTGTTCTTGGTACATAAGAGGGAAAAGCAAAAGCTCATTTAACTAACGAAAATATTTCAACGGGAAAAATGAAAAGCCTGTGCTTTCGCATGAGCTAGTTGTCAAGTGGCGCAATGATGAAAACATAACCGTTGAAAGTCCATGGAGGTGGTAAGGTATGCATGGTCTTGTTGTATATATCCAAAGATTGATAACCGGTTGTCCTTTAAACTGCATTTGTCATTTCAAAATTAAGGCTCGACAAAGACACAGAAACTCATGCGTGTTTCCCGACTAACAGAAATGATTAGTCACGTAGCCCCTCACCATCTCCAGTCATGAGTACACAAATCCATTATGACCCCGATTAATCTCTGATTTGATCTCCATTTATTATCAATTCGAATTCGGGAGTCATTGAGACAGTCTTGAGCTCGTGATTTCATCAAGCAAACGCATATCCAGAGATCATAATCTCGTTTTTTGGTTGTGATTGCCGAGTGTAGTTAGATTTCAGCAGATTGTTATCAAGCCAATTGTCATACCAATCAAGCCAGGTCAAGTCATCAGGTAGGTCAAATCCCATACTGTTTCAATTCAATTGTATATCTCACCGAAACAAAAAAAAATCTACGTATATTCAGTCAGTCTGTTGCCTAAATTCGGTAGTGATTGAGATTTGTGATCGAAACTCTATGTCGCCCTATCCCGTTTGTTTTTCTATGAGTCATACTCTCTTTCATCCTAAATCATAGAGTCTTTGTCTCCCTGGCATGAAGTTTTTCCTTAATCGCAGGTACAGTCAGCATTTACTAATGTCGAAAGCAAGGTCAGTTCTAAGGGCTGAATTGGATGGAGTTTGGTACCTTGAGGCGCACCCTGAGGTGGCTGAGTTCTTCAAGCAGACTGGAGTCTATACGTATTGTGAAAAATTGGCAGATTTTCACCAACAGGTGTCTGAAAACTTTGCTATATCATATGATGGAAGAAAAACAACAATGGGTGTGGTTGATGAGGCAGCCATGGCTGAGTTCACTGGTCTTCCCAGAACAGGCGATTGTTGGCACAAATCAACTGTACCTTCAAACATTGAATTTAGGTCCTACCTACAACCTCTGCACAAATATCTTACATGGAAAAAAGACATACCAATGTCTTATCTGGAACCTAAATGGAAATCTCTCCTGAAGGCAATCTTTGTCTATATCACCTGTGAAGGTAGATACAACAGAGTCATGTTCTACCACTTCAAACTTTTAAATCACTTCACAGGGAGATCTCCCATCAATTTACCATTTTACTTGCACAAATCCCTCACAAAAATGTCTAGGTAGGTCAAAGCCAAGCCCACTAAGGTGGCAAGTATATTGTCTCATCAAGGACTCATTACTCTCATTTTCAAAGAGTCATTAAAGAAAAGGCAGGTGGATTGGAACTACTTCCTCTTCTGGAATGAATTCCAGACTGATTGGCAACAACAGGAGAAGGGTAAAAAAGTTGCCACTAAGAAGAACATTACTCCTAAAAGAAGTCATAGAAAACAGAAGGGTATCTCACCACCAAGAGATCTGATAGAATCCTCCTCTGTTAAAAGAAAAAGAACCAAAAGAAAGTTACAGTTTGAGGGTGAGCAGACCAAGGACCCTGCTAAAGGAAGTAACCCTTTAAACCTACCATATAGTGATTCAGAGGCAAAATAGGAGTTAGCAGAGACACAAGGTAATGTACAGGTTGGACAAGTTGCAAATGATTGTTCCAACTTACCCTCACCAAATCCCCCAGAGGCAGACAGACCACCATTGGCAAAATCTTCTTCAAGTAAGCCTAAAGCATCTAAGGCAGCGAAAATCAATAAACTCCTGCAACAATTCTATGAAATGGAAGTCTTTGAGAGAGTTATTAAAAAGAAAAATACAGAATTGACTGAAAGAAATGCAGAGATTTCTACATAAACCAAAGCCTCAAAGAAAAGCATGATAAGATCAAAGACTGGAACAGGGTGTTGATAAGGGAGAACATGAAGCTGTACAGGCAGCTTATAATTCTAAGGCTGAAATTAAAAGATTCTCAATCGCCAACACAGGAGAAAACAAGTTTGGAAACTCTAGCCAACTTAGCTACAACCATGGTAGATTTACCAGATTCTTCCACACAGCAAGTTGAAGTTCGCAGATCTGCATGAACAAGAGTTGCATCGTCCAAAAGACCTTGAACATTCAACAAAGAATCAAGGTAATCATTTTTGAAAATTTTGAAGTTTTCTCAAAGCTGAAGTTTCGGTGGTTTAGGCGAATAGGATGAATGTTCATTAACCACCGAAAGAAGAGATTTCGATAGTTAATCCACTCAGGAGTCTTCTAGGTTAACCACCGAAATCCTGTCATTGCCAGAATGACCGAATTTTTGCCCAGATCGGGATTTTTTGAGTTGGAATGGTTTGAAACCTCTTCGAATGGACATTTGTTGAATTGTCAATTCAGATCCAATAGTTATTTTTGATGGATAAGGGAAAGAAGAGGTGTTTCAATCATTTTTGGTACCTTTTACAAAGGCAGAAAATTAGGGTTTTTGCACACCTCAACAAATTTGAATTGTATCTCTTGGAAGAGTCATCACTCGGCCTTGGAAGGCTATTCTACACTGCACCATGAATCTACAAGATATGAAGACCATGAAATGTGGGATTGACCTCATTTTGAGGATCATTCTGTTAAGCCCTAATATTGGCTCATTTCCCCTTAATTGGGGCATATTAGATTAGTAATGTTATTTTATTTATGTCGGATTTAGGCCATTAGTTGTAATTATACCTCCTAGTCTCTTATATATACCAAGGAGACATTTTCATTTTGAATCATCTTGTACTTGAACATTTAAGTGGGGTAAAAGGAGGTTTCCCCCTTGAAGAGGCTTATTATATGAAATTATCTCTTTTTCAAGGCGTTGAGTACTTTTTCTGAGGATTTTATATGCTATATTGATATTTGGTTCTTAGCATATGGTATCAGAGCTCAAGGTCTTGGGGTTTCGCTGCTGAATCTGAGACACCTTGGAATTTTCACTATAACTTTTTTTCTGTAATATTTCAGAAGGAATGGCTTGGAGTATATTTATTAGATGGATCAAGGTACGTTGGGTTCAAAATTCATCTCCTGAGGCCTTATACTTTCGAAGATATCCTGTACAAGATAGGGTTTTGGAATCGTCCTGAAATGAGTCATTGCGGAATTTTCGCTATAAAAAGATTTCTGTAACGTTTCATACCTTGCACTCTAGAGGCTATTTACAGAAATTAGTAAGGTACTCATGGTAAAAAGTTCATCTTTTGGGTCATCATAAATTTGTAGATACACCCTATGTAAGATAGGGTATCTGACTAGTCCTATTGACTAGTCTCAAGAAGGTGTTCCAAGTAAAACAATCATAACTTCTTTCTAGAATATCCAAATTGTGTGGGACTAGTTGAATTGGATTGTGGATAGTCTGTAGTATTTCTAGTGCGAGTTTCAGAATTTTATATCAATTATTTTGTGCGGGGCACAATATACAAGTGAGATCTCCTGGAAAGGATAAAAATAGGCAAGTTGTGGGGAAGTTACCGTAAATTCCACTTGGAACATCCAATTTTGATCAGACCTGTGGCATTGCAGAGAAGAAATATCAAAGAAATATATAAAGGAAAGTTTCATACCCAGAAGGGCTGAAACTTGGGAGATACAATAGAATAAATATTGTCTAGCAGAACCACCTTAAAATCAAGGTTCAAAAGTGATACTGGGCCAACATGCCACCAAAAAAGGGAACTTCTACACCAAATAAGCCTCTAGAAAAGCCTACTTGGACTCTTGATGAAGGTGAAGAAATGCGTAGGGACATAAATGAACTACAAAATAAGATGGATTCAATGGAAGCTAAGTTGGATACTAAGATGGATTCAATGGAAGCTAAGTTGATGGATTCAATGGAAGCTAAGTTGGATACTACGATGGATTCAATGGAAGCTAAGTTGGATACTAAGATAGATGGTTTAAAATGGGAGATCATGGAAGTATTGAAAAATTTTGTAACAGAGAAGACACCTGAAAGTGAAAATGCATCCCATGAAATTCATGATGAGGACACAAGGA
>ML804320.1:217556-233807 GCA_009831015.1 Picea engelmannii | reverse complement strand
AGCTATTGAACAAGATATTACTACCCAGGAACAGTTGGAAGCTAGACAGCGAGAACGTAGAAACCTTCATTAGTTTCCTACACCGAAGGTTAACGTGTTCTTTGTATAAATCTTTAACATACTTTCGGATGCCTTGACACTGTCCTTTAAGCCTTAAGTACAGACTCAGGAACAACAAACTCCATGCCCAATGGAAACACTAGCAAATAGTTTTTAGTTTTCTTTTCAGGAAAGACATTGGTTCTGTGGTTCTTGAAACCTCACAGGGAGGCATTCATCCCCAATAGGAGCCAGTGTTATCTCCTCAAATAAATTGGTGGATATTAGTCTTTTGAGGTGATAGATTGTGGTCCAAAATTTATTTCTAAATTTTTGTAGGTAGGTTAGAGAGTCTTTTTTCTGTAAAAAAACTTAGAAAGAACTTTTGATTTGGTTTGGTTAAGCAAAAGACAGAATCTCAGGTTTCAGTGGTTTAGGCGAGCCTGAAACGCGCTCATTAACCACCAAAATCCTTCGTTCTTGGTAGATAAGAGGGACAAGCAAAAGCTCATTTAACTATCGAAAATATTTCAACGGGAAAAATGAAAATCCCGTGCTTTCGTACGATCCAGTTGTCAAGAGGTGCAATGATGAAAACATAACCACCGAAATTCCATGGAGGTGGTAAGGTATGCATGTTCTTGTTGTATATATCTGAATATTGATACCTAGTTGTCCTTTAAACTGCATTTTTCATTTAAAAGTTAAGGCTCGGCAAAGACATAAAAACTCATGCGTGTTTCCCGACTAACAGAAATGATTAGTCACGTAGCCCCTCACCATCTCCAGTCACGAGTACACAAATCCATTATGACCCTGATTAATCTCTGATTTGATCTCCATTTATTATCAATTCGAATTCGGGAGTCATTGAGACAGTCTTGAGCCCGTGATTTCATCAAGCAAACGCATATCCAGAGATCATAATCCCGTTTTTTGGTGGTGATTGCCGAGTGCAGTTAGAGTTCAGCAGATCGTTATCAAGCCAATTGTCATACCAATCAATCCATGTCAAGTCATCAGGTAGTTCAAATCCCATACTGTTTCAATTCAATTGTATATCTCACCGAAACTCAAAATTTTTTGAGTATATTCAGGCAGTCTGTTGCCTAAATTTGGTAGTGATTGAGCTTTGTGATCGGACCTCTGTGTCACCCTGTGCCATTTTTTTTTCTATGAGTCATACTCTCTGTCATCCTTAATCATAGAGTCTTTGTCTCCCTGGCATAAAGTTTTTCCTTAATCGCAGGTACAGTCAGCATTTACTAATGTCGAAAGAAGGGCCATTTCTAAGGGATGAATTGGATGGAGTTTGGTACCTTGAGGCGCATCCTGAGGTGGTCAAGTTCTTCAAGCAGACTGGAGTTTATACGTATTGTGAAAAATTGGCAGATTTTCAGCAACAGGTGTCCGAAACCTTTGCTATATCATATGATGGAAGAACAACAACAGTGGGTGTGGTTGATGAGGCAACCATAGTTGAGTTCACTAGTCTTCCTAGAACAGGCGATTGTTGGTTCAAATCAATTGTACCTTCAAACATTGAATTTTGGTCCTACCTACAGCCTTTGCACAAAGATATTACATGGAAAAAAGAGATACCAATGTCTTATCTGGAACCTAAATGGAAATCTCTCCTGAAGGCAATCTTTGTCTATATCACCTATGAAGGTAGATACAACAGAGTCATGTTCTACCACTTCAAACTTTTAAATCACTTCACAGGGAGATCTCCCATCAATTTACCATTTTACTTCCACAAAGCCCTCAGGAAAATGGCTAGGCAGGTCAAATCCAAGCCCACTAAGGTGGAAAGTAGATTGTCTCATCAAGGACTCATTACTCTCATTGTCAAAGATTCATTAAAGAAAAGGTAGGTGGATTGGAACTACTTCCTCTTTTGGAATGAATTCCAGACTGATTGGCAACAACAGGAGAAGGGTAAAAAAGTTGCCACTAAGAAGACCATTACTCCTAAAACCAGTCATAGAAAATGGAAGGGTATCTCACCACCAAGAGATCGGATAGAATCGTCCTCTGTTAAAAGAAAAAGAACCAAAAGAAAGTTATAGTTTGAGGGTGAGCAGACCAAGGACCCTGCTGAAGGAAGTAACCCTTTAAACCTACCATATAATGATTAAGAGCCAGAACAGGAGTTAGCAGAGACACAAGGTAATGTACAGGATAGACAAGTTGCAGATGATTGTTCCAACTTACCCTCACCAACACCCCCAGAGGCAGACAGTCCACCATTGGCAAAAGCTTCTTCAAGTAAGCCTAAAGCATCTAAGGCATGGAAAATCAATAAACTCCTACAACAAGTCTATGAAATGGAAGTCTTGGAGAGAGTTATTAAAAAGGAAAATATAGACTTGACTGAAAGAAATGTATATATTTTCAACATAAACCAAAGCCTCAAAGAAAAGCATGATAAGATCAAAGACAGGAACAGGGTGTTGATAAGGGAGAACATGAAGCTGTACAGGCAGCTTAGAATTCTGAGGTTGAAATTAAAAGATTCTCAATCGCCATCATAGGAGAAAATAGGTTTGGAAACTCTAGCCACCTTAGCTGCAACCATGGTAGATTTACCAGAGTCTTCCACACAACAAGTTGAAGTTCGGAGATCTGCACGAATAAGAGCTGCATCATCCAAAAGACCTTGAACATTCAGCAAAGAATCAAGGTAATCATTTTTGCAAATTTTGAAGTTTTCTCAAAGATGAAGTTTTGGTGGTTTAGGAAAACATGACGACTGTTCATTAACCACCGAAAGTAGAGCTTTCGGTAGTTAATCCACTCAGGAGTTTTCTGGGTTAACCACCGAAAGTCTGTCACTACTAGAATGACCGAATTTTTGCCCAGATCGGGATTTTTTGAGTTGGAATGGTTTGAAACCTCTTCGAATGGACATTTTTTGAATTGTCAAGTCAGATCCAATAGTTATTTTTGATGGATAAGGGAAAGAAGAGGTGTTTCAATCATTTTTTGTACCCTTTACAAAGGCAGAAAATCAGGGTTTTTGCACACCTCAACAAATTCAATTGTATCTCTTGGAAGAGTCATCACTCAACCTTGGAAGGCTATTTGCACTGCACCATGACTCTACAAGATATGAAGACCATGAAATGTGGGATTTACCTCATTTTGTGGATCATTCCATATCTTTTTCAAACTGAATTTTGACTTTCTATCTTTAGTATATCTGATCCATGCTTTTAGGATCTAAAAACTACATTGTAAATCTATAAAGCTAAAGGTAGAAGATGAACTAAGGGTTCGATTTTGAGTTCTATATGCTATTGTTTTGTATGAAAGACACTTTCTTTAATATATCAGCCTACAAGTTTCTTTCATTTGTAACTATCAGACCTTCTTTCATCTTTGTCTATGCTTATGAGTGGAATTAGTTCTTTTGTCTCTGTTTAATGATCATATGGTAACTGTCATCTTACCTTTGATTGTTAAGCAAGAATCACAAGCATCTTTGGTCAGTTTGTTGACCCATCATATATATGGTTTTATGTATGTTCTAGTTAACTGATTAGTTTTCTTATCCCTTTGTTATACAAACCTATCTAACAGTAGCTCTTGAAGGCCTTGTGTTGCATGATTATAGTTAAGACTATCTTGAGAATACAATCCAAAGGTTAAGATATTCATCTTGATCCAAAACCCACACCTATTATTGAGAAAATAGTTTCCAAAAAGATTAAGTTACTAGGCATCTTTGACTTACATCCTAGGAGAGTTTCCTGGAGTGATAACACGCAGCTTGGGTGATCTTCATGCCTCAAGGCCAGTTGTTATATTTCAGAAATATTTGTCTAGGTGACGCCACAAACAATGTCATCAAGTACAATGTAGTGATAGAGTTGCTTTGTGACGCTTTGTCGCATGGTATCTCTCACATCCGGGTCTATTTGGATGCTCATCTAGTTGTGTCCCAGTTAAATGGGGTTTATCGTATTCATGATCCTAATTTACACCAATGATTCCTTAGGGTACGTCTCTTAGAACGTTGCTTTGATTACATTACATATATCCATGTTCCTAGGAGATTAAATCAAATGACAGATACTCTAGCTAATCAGGTATTAGATTGGCATGTTGCACACACATCCACATGTACATACATTTGTAAAAATGTGATCCATAATACATAAAAATGTAAATACATATATATATCAAAAAGTATCAGAGTACATCAGTGGGCGAGAACGCCTCAAAAATATATATATATCTAGTCTACATCATGGGGCTTATTCCCTCACAAAGATACAAAAGAGTTTCCTCGGCACATAAGAGGTCCATCCTATCTAAGCTCGGGGCTTGTTTTCCCTGCCATAATGAACAACGGCATTTTCCAAACGTCGAAAGAGTTGGACCCACATCTGTGGCACCCAAACTACATGAGGTTGCATCGATGGTGGGAGATCCTCGATCTCGGCCATGGGAACAATAAGAGTGAGTGCGGTGAGGTTCCACTCCACCCATATCATCACTCTCTCAGCCTCCTAGACTAGAAGTCCCCTTGTGGTTGTTGTTCCCACGGCTGTTGCTGGTATCACCTCTAGTCGAGGACGTCGCCTAGTCCTTAAGAAGCCTATTGGATGCATAGGTCCCACATCTGTACATAACAAATACATAGTTGTCAGATACTCTGGTACACATAAAAATTATATATATAAAAGAAACTAAAAAATAAATAAATTTAAAAACACACGTACCTATCTCTCCTCGCTCCTCTATTACCAGAATCTGTCGTGCCCACCAGTAAAAAATTGTGTCTTCGAAGGCCTCTATTGTCCTTCCTCCCCCCTGTCATGGCAGCAATGTTGGCCATCTACACACTGCTGGGAAGGAGTCCACATGTCCCCGCACTATCTCTTGTGGACTAAGGCTGGGTACCTTCTCAAAGAATAATGAGCATAGAACGGTACCAAACTCGCAGTTCTTGTTACTCCGCCCTCGACACTCTATGAGATGCCTCTTCATGCAGTCGAGCATGGTCATGATTCGGTCAAATACTCGTGCATTAAGGCACTGCATTGCATAACATGTGCGCTCGAGAGGCCTGATGTAAGGCCGCAGATCCAGTGATCTGCCCAATAAGAAAAACTATCACCTTCATTGATAGGCTGGTAATCTTGTGGATGGGCACCTGAGAACCTACTTTCTCAGTGTCGGCCTCGCAATGCATTCCAATGAGTTTGGAGATGTTGTAGGTCCTGGGGGGGAATGTACACAGGTTGACTGGTTCCCCTCTCCTCGAGAGGCCAGTCAAGAAATATATGTCCTCAGTCGTTGGAGTGAACGACTGCCCCTCAAGCATAAACTCCTTAGCGTCAGGGTGCCAATAATCCACTAAGGCATTCAACAGCCTCAGTTGTTCCTGTATGAGTGGACACCGGTAGAAATTCCATAACCTACATTGTTTTGATGTGGAAATAACAGCAGGGTCCTCATCGACCAAGACATCGATCTCCTCACGTTCCCTCTCCCTCCAGTGGGCATACATCCTGTTACATGACAAGTTCAAGGGGGAGTTATCTCTTGCATATTCATTTTTTTAATGCGTTTGAGGGTGTACGCGGGTTGTCTTGGACACAGTCACGTATGCACATGGGCAGATTGTTTTCTTCCCACGGGCATACGCGGGTTGTCCTTAGAAATCCCACGTACACATAGGGCCGCCCTTTTTTAGGAGGGTGTGCCCCCAAAAAAATTAAAAGAAATGCATAATTGAAGTATGGAAATGCAAGAGGGATGAGTTTATACTTAATTGGTCCAAGCGGAAGTTCATTTCATCCTCTGAAGCTCCCAGAATCAACTCTTTTAACAAAGGGGTCTTTTTATCTTTTTGGTTAATTTTCAATTTGCAATGGTGACAATGAGTTGTCAGCTTCTATTTATAGACTTTTTTGGCCCTTTTTGCCACTTTTTTTGAACCCTTTTGTCATTTTTTCTAGCCTAAAAATCATTTAATGAGGTTCTTGAGTTTCTTATTGGATGTTATGATACACTTCACTTTTGGTTTGGAAAAAGTTTTGGGAGATGGGTCACTTTTAAAGGTCCTTTTGTCAAAGTCGTTTTTTTCAACTTTTTGCATATAAGTTATGATTCCACCTCCACTTTCTGCATCTCGTTGTCCTTTTTTATTTGCCATAGGATCGATCCCACCGAAGTGTGACACAGACCCATCATTGTTGCTTTAGAAGTGTTGTAATTCGGTGGTAGAGCCTACCTCTACATGGATTCCCTAGTTAGATCCTTGTTACATTTTGGCATCCATGTTGTCTTCAATGAATTTAGGCTCGGGAGTCCTTGTTAGTCCTATCATGATTATGAGATTGAGGCTCATTCGTCTGATTCATCATCACTCTTGGCCTCACCCTCGGGACTCCAAAAATGAGCATGCTTTGTTGTCTTTCAAGATCACTTTGAAATCTGAAAGTAACATCCGACGAGACTACATTTATGCTTTTCAATATTGTCTGGATTAACTAAGAAAAGTAACCTCTTGGAGTCTTCTTTAAGCCCTTTTTAGACTCTCTAAACATGAAAATATTGTCGAGCGATCTTGTTGTCCTTCACGCTCACCAAACTAAAACTTTAAGGCATGTCTGTCCGGTGGTATTTTACCCCTTTTTCAGTCTGGATGGTCAATTTTACGAACAAAGGTATACTTTAGGAACTTCGGTTCGCTAGAAGAGTATTCTTAGGTATAGGTTTAACCCTTTTTCAGACCTTAGGTACTAAATTTACGAAAAAGGAACCCGCATGGGGTCCATAGTTAAGCTCTTTTTAGACTACCTAAAATTGAAAAGATCACTGAGTGATCTTGTTCTTTCACACTCATTAAATTGGTCCAGAAGAACATCCCCTACGGAGTCCATAGTTAAGATCTTTTTAGACTCCTTAAAATTGAAAATATAGTCGAGTGACCTGGTTCCTTCACACTCATTAAATGGGTACAAAATAACATCTGCTAGCATGATTTTACCCCTTTTTTCGGCCTGTGGATCAAGGAGGAAAAAGGTACACCTCGGGAGATTCGTCTCGCTGGGAGATTTCTTCTCAGTAAATTTTATACTTTTTCAAGCTAAGGAGACTAAATATAGAAAAAGGCTATGAGTCCATAGTTAAGCTCTTTTCAGACTCCTTAAAATTGAAAATATTTCTGAGTGATCTTGTCTTTGTCACACTCATTAAAATGGTTTTGAATAGACGTATTTTCTGTGCTAGTTTACCCCTTTTTCGAATCGACTTGACTATTTCCGAAAAGGTACCTCAATGGAGTCTTCTTTTACATTTTTTCAGACTCTCTAAAACGTGAAAAAACTATCAAGTTTACCTTCTTTGGGCTCGTTAAAATGACATTGAAGGGGGTTTCATTGTGTCTTGCTAATCGCATTTGCATCTCTGTGTCTTTGGCATAATGCCGGCTCCATGTTGCTCTCAATTGAACCTTTGAAGCATGCCTTATATGCAAACCTTGTAGCACTTTGCCTCTACAACCTGACACCTTGACCCATGGGGGAATTTTCCCCGAGTGTCTTTTTCCTGCACATGTCTCCTTGCTCTGAGCATTAGTGTGTTCCTTGCGGTTGGAACTAGTATGCTTGTGATACTCATTCCTCCTTTGTAATGTAGCATTCTTTGATTCTTTTTCAAGCTCTTTAAAAAATTGAAAAAGACCAAAAAATAAAAATAAAAACCAAAAAGAGGGGACAGGAAATATATTTTCTTTTTTGGCAACACAATGAGTCGCCCTTGGACAAAGCACATCCTTTCATTTGTCAAGATTTTGGATTTAATATTAATTTAGGAAGTTGTTCTCGCTACATAGAGTTGTGTCCTCCTCTGTTTGGTTACTCTTCCAAAGACATGGAGAGTTTGCATTGCCTCCTGCATCGTGAACTCATGTCAATGTCATGCTTCCTGAGTCTAATAATCTTTTGTTCTCTTTTACAAGGCAATTTTTACCCAACCTGCATCGGCCTTTCTGCAGTTTGTCTCTTTTCCTCATGCTCGTCCATCCCAAAAGACCAATCAAGTCCTTGTTCGAAATCACTGAAGTTCTCTACCTGATCATCGAGATCCTCTTGTATTTTCCTGACGAGCCATTGAAGACCTATGGGTAGTGAAGTCGTACACTAACATTACACTCCTACCCAAGTTTTGAAGATCTTGAAGTTGTTGCTTGAACTCTGAATGCCTCATCTCCAACCATCATGCATCATTGGCTTCTTGAAGATGGATACTATACATGTATATCTTTGATTTTGATATGTAGATCCACTATGTATTACTCGCGGATACACTTTATATAGGTATATGACATGGATATGCAGTGCATTTGATTGGCAACCATGATTTATTTCATCCCGAGCATGGGTATGTCTGCCTCGGTGAGACAATTGTTATTTTTGTAGATGGAACCTCCCGAACTCTAGTCCCGGGCTCACTTGCTTCGTACATTGGTGAATATTTTGTAATGTATTTCGGCCATCAGATATATTGGTGAAGATTTTGTAATGTAGTTCTACTAGTGGGAAAAACCCGCCGATGGCTACACCAAGGTTTATAATGTAGGAAAATCAATAAATGTTTAAAAGTCTCCTACTTCTCTAACTACCCCAAACATACCCCAGACTTATGCAAAAAAAGTAAAATAAGAAGGATCTGGTAACTGTACCTTTATTCCGTGTCCGGTGTATATCCTCTCATGCTTGATAGATTTGTTGACTACAGACCTCCTCCCAAGGCTGGTATGCATTCAAAAACATATAAACAGAGAACTACAAGCATACATTTCATACATAAATAAGGGTTAGATGTTATAATAAAAACATAAATCAAATGAAAACATTTGACACATCATGTTATTGGGACAGGAAAAGCACTTATTTTATTGATAATACAATGAATACTTACAACCAGTGATGACTACTGCTCCTCGAACTTGGTCCAGCCTCCTCTTCACCAAGCTCCAAGTGCACCTCCATGTATCTTTCTCCTCTCAACCTTCTTCTTGGACAATGGATTGGGTTATAATGGAGGAAAATGGAAGAATGAAGAATTCTGAGGGAATTCTCACAACAAGGATGCAAATGCTTGGGGAAAGGAGGGTATGTGAAACGGGCAGAGTTTCACTGTTCTTATGCTTAGATGTGGAATGAGACCCCAATGCCTCCTTTGATATGGGAAATGGATGGTTATTCGGTTGGGTGAAGGGATATAGGTGGTGAATTAGTTGGGAAACTACCCAATAGCCTATAATCTCAACAAATTCCTTGCAACTTTTGCAAGTATATGTGAGTTGTAATGGTGCATATAGAATACGTACATGGGTTGTAGTGGTGCAACTAGCATACGTATGCAAGTTGTAGTGATGTAGGGCACGTACATATTCAAAAAATGAGTTTTTAAGAAGAGAAACTCAGTGATGGCTTTGGCAAAAAAAAGCAAGTAAGACGGCTAAGTGTCAGGTATGCATGTATAGAGAAATTTAGGGTTATAACAAAAGGGGATCTTAGCTTGTCCGTAGGGTAAGATTTCTCACGACAATTTTTCAGTGGGCATTAGCTCACCCCTTTCTTATCTACCTATTTGGGCTGCTAATACAATTGAAGTTGTTGGTCTTGATGTCAGTTATATTTCTTCAAGATGAAAAAATTGTAGTCAAAAGAAACATGCCGATGTTTCTTTGATGACTTGTGTACTTGAAAATTGTGATCATGTTACATACTCAAATGCATAAGTAAAACATGAATGAGAGCAGGCTATGCAAACCAAGATGGATTCTCTTCTAAATAATCACACTTGGTATTTAGTTCCCCAATCTCAAGGGAATAACATTGTGAAGTTTCGATGGGTTTAGAAAACTAAATTTATCTATGAAGGTGTTTTTGAGTGAAATAAATCTCACTTGGTTGTGAAAGTATTCTCTCAACAAGAAGGAATTGACTACATTGAAACATTTTCCCCTGTTGCAAAGATGAAGTATGTTCGGCTGATTCTTTCCCTTGCTTCTCACTTTGGATGGAAGATCCACTAGATGGATGTGAAGAGTGCATTTCTTCATGGTGACCTCTCTGAATAAATTTTCATGGAACACCCTCCTAGATTTGTAACAGATCCTTACCTTGTTTATAAACTATAGAAATCTCTTTATGGTTTTAAGCAAGCTCTCATAGCTTGATATGCTAAGATCGACAAATTATTTCTTCATCTTGGTTTCAAACGTTGTGAATATGATAACAATTTATATTTACTCCATACTCAAAGAAATACCTTGATCATTGCTATATACGTTGATGACCTTTTCATAACTGGAAATAACAATGATCTCATTCCTAGATAGAAGAAACCACTTGTTGACTCCTTTGATATGATAGATCTTGGTATTCTACATTATTCTTTGGTTTTTCGAGTATTACCATTGTATGATGGTTTATTCATTTCTCAATATAAATATGTAATGGATCCCTTGACACATTTTAATATGGTTGATTGTAAGCCATGTGATACTACTTTTCAGTCTGGAGTTAATCTAAGTAAAACTTGTTAGTCTCCCAAAGTTGATGTTACACTTTATTGACAATTGGTCGATAGTCTTACATTTATCTCACCCACAGTCAAGATGAAATTTATTTTGTTGTTAGTGTGGTTTTTCGATTTATGCAGGACCCCATAGAAATTCATTGGAAAGTTTTCAAAAGGATTTTTCAATATCTCAAGGGTTCCACTCATATTGGTACCAAATATTGTGGAAGTTCATATTTGTTGGTCGACTTCACTGACACTGGTTGGGAAGGAGATAGTGACAATTGGAAGTCCACTTATGGATAGCTTTTTTTATTTATCATTGGACCATTGGTTTGGTCGTGCAAGAAATAGAAGGTAGTCTCTATGTAAACTATAAAAGAATAATATCATGGCACCGTTCATGCAAGAATAGAGGTAGTCTAGATTCAACAACTTTTGGGAGAACTTGGGTTTCCTATACAGACCTCGAATACGCTCTACTGTGACAACCAAAGTGCCATTAAAGTTGTTGACAACCTTGTTGCACACAGTAAAATGAAGCATGGTGAGATCCATGCTCACTATTTGCGATAGTTATTTCATGACAACATTGTCACTCTTGCATATTGCAAAATAGATCATCAACTTGCTTATATATTCACCAAACCTTTTTCTAAAGTGAAGTTTGTTAATATTTTTTTGATTCTTGGGCTTCAAGAAGATGTGATTATGGGGGATTATCCTACTGACTTAATTTCACCTCCTAAATATCCAAATCCATGTGTTGATGGGGGGGTTTTGGAACCTCAGGTTTTGATGGTTCAATAAAGTTCTCCTGATATCAGTTAGTCGAGTGGTCAAACAACATTTTGAAACAATCATTCAGGAAATCAATTAGATATCTACATTATTTGGTCAAGTAGCTGAAAGGAATTTTGGTCAGACAATAAACAAGAAGTCAAAGACAATCAATCAGTGGATCTCCCAGTTGAGCAATTGAATATGATTTAGATGCATGGATGGTAAAATTGAGTAACCTTGATGAGTTGACTAGAAAATGTGGATTTGTTAGAGTCAAGTCTAACCACTAACGATTGTATGTGGAGAATATCTTCTTGATTCCAAGGAATTTGGTTAGATCTTAAGGATATAAATAGAGGACCCGATGGGTCATTATCATATGAGACATATGCCAATGCTAAACATGGTGTGTTTGTTCAATATTCATTGTGATTTTCTAATCACAATGCATTGTTCTTAAGTGTTGTAATGTTCTCTTTAGACACCACCTGTTTTTCTTTAAAGTTATTCCTCTTCGAATATCTACAGTTCTATTTATTTGTTTTGTATCTGGTTACACTGAATTCCCAACATTGTATTCTTTGGAATTTGTTATTTGAACAATGGATTTAGTCTCAAGAAGGAGAAAAAATCATATAAAAAAGAAAGTGCCCAAATAATACCTTCAACATAATGTTGTTATACATTATGTTGAACTACCCATGTTGAATACTTTTTCATTACTTCTCTAAGTTTCAATATGAAGCTTCAAGCAATTCATCAAAACCATAGTCATTATTTTAAGTGCCTTAGAATGGAAGTCTCCAATCCACTCTACAACATAATGACTAAACCAAATTTAAAACTAGTGAGCACAAGAAACTATAGTAGAATACCTATTTAATGTTTACATTATGTTGAACTACCCATGTTGAATACTTTTGCATTACTTCTCTAGGTTTCAATATGAAGCTTCAAGCAATTCATCAAAACCATAGTCATTATTTTAAGTGCCTTAGAATGGAAGTCTCCAATCCACTCTAGAACATAATGAATAAACCAAATTTACAACTATTGAACACAAGAAACTATAGTATAATACCTATTTAATGCAACAGATAGTTTACAAGTACATTTGGTTGCTTCAAGCTTTGCCTTGAATGAAGGTAAATAAAAAAAAGAAATTGGAAAAGGTGAATTGCAAAAGGTGACAGACTTTTAAGCATGAAATAAATATCTTTGAGGCACACCACTCACATGCATGTGGAAAATCAACTCTATGTGCCACTTGCCTCAATCTCATGACCTACCACATGCCTTACCATTTTATGCACTTAGCTATGTGTCTTCTACTTTGCTAACTTGTAGTATTTCCAATAGGCCCTTTGTTTCCAGTGTGGGAATGTGTTCACTCTTGTCATTTGGAAGACCCATATATATCACCATTAATGCATATGAAGCATCCCTTAAAGTTGAAGGTTAAGCATCCATTGAATAATGAACACAAGCATATTGATCTATCTATGTTTCTTTCTTGATCGAGCATAATTACTTTTATTTAACACTTTTCAAATGTCACAAGGCTCCACGCTTTAATGGGGGATATTTTCACTTTGAAGAAATATGAGAAAGGAAAATGGTTCCCATTCAATAACTTTATGGCCAAGCCAACCTAAGGGAATTGATGCAGCTCTCAGCCCTCGGGCCAAGATCTGCTCGTAGGATCTTCTCGCTAATTCTTCAGCCGAAGCAGCTCTTTTGATCCCCACGGGAATCGTTGTTCACAACAATCCACTGGTCCTTTCGTTGTCCTCGGTGGCCTCGCAAAAATGACCGCTCCCTCTTCCCTGCAACAAGAATGAAATTTCGGACTTCGGGGTTTCCTAAATCCCGATGACAAGAATCCTTTGTCCTCTTGACCTCCCGATCATCGATTTTTCGATATGCCGAAACGCCTTTGTTGGCGACTAGCCCTCAGGGCTAAGTATTGACCCACACGAAAACTTCACATATGACCCTGACCTTATTTTTGGGTTTCGCAACCCAAGCACTTGACCTCTTGTCCTCTAGACCCCCGAAGTGTCGATACGTGAAATGTCGATATGGCACTTGTCCCGGCCTTCTTTCCTCCTTTCGCTATTTCGGGTATTAAAACACCGAAATACTTCGATGCCTTGTCCTTGGAACCCCCGAAGTTTCGATTCCTGATTTCCTGAAGTGACATCAGCTAGCCTCATAATGGAATATTCCACCTTGTCGGGGCTTCAGACTTCGCGGTATCGAGAATCTGGATACAAAACTCTTCTATTCTCTCGAATCCTCAGTGATCGAAATCCTGGTGGATTCCTTGATCTCCTCCACGTGTCCCAAATGGATGGACGGTCTAGATCCGATCTCAAAAGTGCTCACCTTTGTGAGTCACAGTGCCCGGATCTCCGAAATGGATGATCACGCGACACGCGTCCTTCCTCAAATCGACGGCTGCGATTCTGTTGTTGTTTCGGGACTTGTAATGTTCTGACCTCTCGTCGCCAGGACCTCCGATATCCTGAACGATGATATCCCAATGCACCAATGCCTTTCGGGACTTCCGTCTCCTCTTCTCTGCTATATGAGGGTTTAACTCCCTCGCAAGTCCTGACAGATCCAACGGCTGTTGGGTTCTTCGCTTAAGATCTGACGGCTCAGACCCTCTCGCCTGTGTGCTTCTCTGCTTCTTCCTGGACGTGGAAAACCAACGGTCCAGATCTCTTCTCCTCAGCCTGATTTGACGGTTGTTGTACGCCTTCTGAGCTTCTGCTCTTTCTTCCAACACTTGGAAGAATTCCAAATGTCTAAGGCCTTAACCTTTGCCTTGCTTCTACGAGCTCTTCAGCTTTGAGTCTCGCCTGTGCATTGTAAAAACACAGTATCCCTCCTGAGCTTTTAGGGAACCTCGAAATCTTCCTGAGAGTTCTCTGGCATCTGCACTCCTTGCAGCTACGCTCTGTGCACCGAAAGCACTAGTCCTCCTGAGATTTTATCTTCGAACCCCTGAAGGATTCTTCAACTCCTGTGCCACTATAGGGTCTCTGAGCACATAAAGCACTATCCGTCCTGAGCTTCTCTTCTCTCCTAGACTTCTAAGGAAACATTTCCTTTTCCTTTCTCCTCCTGCTGGAGAAGGTGATGCCCTCTTGGCTATTCATCTTCTCAAGCAACCTCTTGCTGAGTCTTTCAGGGTGTTCAGTAACCCTGTGAAGGTCCCTTTCCTTAAAATCTTGTTCAAATTCAGAACTCAATGAGTTCTATTCTCCTGTGCCTATCTGCACACCTACTCAATACCCACCTGGAAGAGTATCTTCTTACAGAACATCCAACAGTTTTGTCCCCTTCTATGCACCCTATGCACCTGCTCAATGCCCTCCTGGCAGAGCTCTCAGAATCCCTAGTGATTCTGGTTCTCCTGTCTGAACTCACAATAGAGTTCTTCTCAATGCATCACTTTGCATATTCTCAATGCCCACTTGACATAGATTCACAGAACTCCTAGCAGAGTCTCTGTCTTCTGTGCAGTCCTTGCACTTTCTCGATGCCCTCCAGGTAGAGCTTCATAGAACTCACTCAGAGATTATGTCTGCAATTGTTTTTTCTCATACACAGCCTCGCCTCCAAGGTATTCAGTAAACTTGAGGTCTTCCTCTGAGTTGTTGATTTCAACTCTTATGCCCACCTGGTATGCCTCTGCCTAACTCCGCAGAGTTCAGAAATGCACCCTATGTGCATGGCTATCAGAATCCGCAGCGTTCTGTCACACCCTCTTGGTGTGAAGCCTCAAAGACCTCTCAATCCTGAAACCAAACCAACTCCTGCAAATGCATAAACATAACATACATTCACAGCATAATAAGAACACACACAGATATTCATTTAACACCAGAAATATGCAGGAAAAACTGTTGTTTTTATTAAAATGGAAAATGCCTATTTACAATGGTGTTCCTGAGAACGGCCTGTAACAAGATCTCGGCTCCTTATCTCTTCTTCTCTCTACTCACAGACTCTAACTCAACTATTCAACTCTACTCTCTTTTCTCTATGCTAACTACTACAAAATGAGACCCCAAAAGATCTTTTACATGAGGGGGCTCTTCGAGCTCTTCCCTCCAATCCTCAACTACCTATTCAATAACATTGAAAGGGATGTCTAGTTCGCAAATCGGATCTAGATCTTAGCCTTACTGTTATCACTGAAATTCCGTCCACACAGGGCGACAAGAACTCCGCATCATCAACACAACAATGAAGTCATTCATGGCACAGAATGAAGTTTACAGCATTCCAGAAGGGTCAAAAACTATACAAAAATTGAAAGACACTTCACATTAGTAAGGTGCGCGTGTATGCGCGGGATAAGAACGTGTTGTGCGCGCTTAAGCGCCCGACGCGCGACTGTCCACATAAAAAGCCGCGCATCTGCTAATACGGCACATTAAATGCTTAAGTTGGCCTCCCGACCGCCAATGGACCTTCCCCCAAGATGGTTTGACATCCAGATCAGGGTCGGTTCTGCAAATTCGGCGAATTAATGGCTTAAGTGAACCCTAAACAGCACCGTGTTTACACCGGAAGCTAGTTACGTGACCGCCTGGAAAATGTTATAAATAGCAGTGAAGGCTCTTTGTTTTAGCAGAGAATTCCATGCAAAGTTACGCTGTCTATATTCAGAGCTCAGTCCTTTTGACAAGCCATCAGTCTACAGCCTAATTCAGAGCTCTTTCACCGTTTCATTTCAGTTCTACTCGTTTTGTAAGGAAAGCACAATCTTGAGAGATTCGAAGGACCTTCCGTTGGAGGGAGAGGGAATCTTTATCTCTGCCCTCAGCGTGTACTCTGGTTTCCCCTAATAGATCAAGCCTG
>ML804320.1:149598-217484 GCA_009831015.1 Picea engelmannii | reverse complement strand
TGTTAGATTAGATTGTTTTCTGTTTTGTTTTTCTGCTTTTTATTAACACTCTTGCTGCTATAGATGTTCTGCCTTGGTGAACCCTGCAAGGCATGCAGAGCGGTCTCTATTTTTCTCATCTGCTGACAGATTGACCGAGAACACTTACAAAACATTAAAGGCCTATCTACCTACAAGCTGTGCAAAGGCATGGCTTCACGGCTCAACAGCCTAAACATTAAATTACATTCATTCAAGTTTTAAATGAGGACTGCGCCTCTCTTCAACATGTGATTTGAACTCATTGACGTGGTTGGATGGTTGGTTGGATGACATGGAGAGATGCTCCTGCATCATACTCCTCAGTTGAAAAATTCATGAGCTCCTTCTCATGAGCTTCCCCTCTCAGCTGTTGAATTCCTCCTGGATCCCAAACAAAATCCTGGAGCTGTTCATCTGCTCCATTTCCTTGATGCTGTTGTGCTATTGTTGCTACTTCTTCTTTTTCTCTGCTCAACTTCTCCTTGATGACAGTTTCTACTGACCTGATATTCATCTCCCTGATCTCCTTGATCAATTAGCCCAGCTTCTCCAGTGGCTGGCTCCGTTCATGCAGTCTCCTCAGCTGCAAAAATTTTCTGCAATTGGGAAGATCACTGTGATCTCCCTTTCCATCTTCTTCATCTTCATCATCTTCTGTGGCACTGAGTGTCCACTCTGTTGCAAACTTTAGCTCTACAGTCTCTTCCTGACTGACCTGTTGTTCAGTCACCTTCTTTGACAGCTCAATTTCTACCAGTTCTCCTGCTGGATGTGGATTTTTAAGCCAATCCTCTAACATCTCCAGCTCCATCTCCCATGGAGTGAGTAATCCATCTGCCTGCTCTTCGACTTCTTCTTCTGCTATCAACTTCAATGCTGCAGCTTCTTTCTTTTTAGCTTCCTAGCTGAAGATGTTGAGCCACTCCTCAGAATGATCATTCCCTTTTTGTTGTGGGGAAATTATACCCTACGGACTAACAAGCTAGGGCTTTAAACTTGCATGCAGATCATGACCCTTCATAAGCTACTTTTAACCTTCTACCCCAACCTAAAACCCTTTTTCACAAGCACACATGGGAAGAACCAACTAACCTTTTTACCGACGGTTGGTGTAGATCCTCCGTTGAGCTTTTATCTCCTTGCTGCTGCTGCTCCTTCCACAAAGAGATCCTGCAATCAAGACAAAACTGCGCATGCATGCTACTGATCTACTAGAGGGTTAGATTTTTAACACAAATCAAATAACATAGATAAGACTCATGTATTTGGGACGGGAAAAGCATCTTTTCATTAATGTCAATATGAATCAACTTCAGAGATCGGCCACCGTTCCTCGATCCTGATCCTGGGCTCCTCCTCTTCTTTTGTCCTCCAACTGCTGTTGCTTGAATTTCTCCTAAAGCTTGAGGCAAGGCTAAAGGGTTGGGACAAAACGGACTTGGCAATTTGGCAGAGTTTCTTTGCTATGATTTTTCCTCTCTTGAATAGTACCCCTACCCCTCCTTTTATAGGCTAGAAGGAGCTAGGGTTTTAGGCGAACTCTCGGCCATGCATGGCTGGGAGTTCCAGTTAACTGACAAAAAGCTTCTCGTCCCGGCGGAAACTTTCCTGATTTTCTGCTTTGTTAGGTAAACGCTTGCTGTAGTGGGCCAGCCCGCGTTCCAACATGTGTTGTCTAAGGCCTGCCAGCGTTCACCCGCGCCCAGTGATAGGTTAGGGCGCGGGCTACTTGATTTAGGAGGTTTTTGAGGAGTTTGTTCAGCATGGCTTTGGCAATGAAGGGCAATGAGTAGGCCTGATGCCAGGTAAGCAGGGATAGTGCAATTTAGGGTTGTAACACTTTTTCTTCTTGGGAAGCTTCCAAATTCTTCTCCAATGCTTCTTTGACAGTCTCAGCTGGTTGTCCTGCTTCTGTCATTGCATGTGCAACACAAATTTCTACCTCCTCTTGGCCAAATGGTAGAAATATCTGAATTCCTCCAATCATCAGAAGATTCACCTGATCTTCCTCTTCTGTCAGCTGCACCTGCTGATCCAAATCTAACTCTGAGCTCATCTGCTCTGCCAGCTCCTCAGGCTGATTCAAACTCACCTCTGAGTTCATGAGACCCTCATATAGTCTCATCTGCTTATCCCTGCCCACCTGGAAAATTAGGATTTCCCTGCTACCCTCCTGGCAGTCTATGAAATCAACCGATCCCATCTATGTTCCCTTGCCCACCTGGAAAATTGGAAACTTTCCGCTGCCCTCCTGGCAGTCTATGAGATCCCGTAGGGATCTCGATTCATTGCCCACCTGGCACTGTGAAATTCCCTGGTTGTCCTCATGACAGTCTATGAGATCCCGCAGTGATCTCAACTCTTTGCCCACCTGGAAATTAGGAATTTCTTCTCTGCCCTCCTGGTAGTGCTTGAGATCTTCATATGATCCAAATTCATCCTTACTACTGAGACTTCTCCCAGTCTCTGGTTTACATATTTGAACCCTTTTCTCTGGTCTGTTGAGGTTTTCAGTAGGCCTCAACCACCATTTTAACAGATTGCATTGTCTTTTGACCATCAACTCTGGGCTTTTCTTTCCAGCGTATCTTCAGCCTTCAGTAGCAATATCGTTGTCCTTGTCTGCTCTCCTGGAAAACCTGCTGCTGTCACTCCGAAATCCTGAGTGTTCTAGCTTCTCCTACAGTCCTGCTGACTGTCTTCTTGATTTTTGCCTACCCATGAACAATCACCACAGAGTCTTCAGCAACCCTATCTTCCTTCTGCCTCTCTTCACCTAAAATATACAAGTGAAGTCCGGCTTTGATACTAAATTTGATGCAGCTCTCAGCCCTCGGGCCGAGATCCTCTCACAGGATCTTCTCGCTAATTCTTGAGCCAAAGAGGCTCTTTCAATCCCCACGGGAATCGTTGTTCACAACAATCCACAGGTCCTTTCGTTGTCCTCGATGGCCTCACACAAATGACCGCTCCCTCTTCCTTGCAATAAGAATGAAATTTTGGACTTTGGGGTTTCCTAAATCCTGACGACAGGAATCCTCTGTCCTCTTGACCTCCCGATCATTGATTTTCCGATATGACGAAACGCCTTTGTCGGTGACTATCCCTCAGGGCTAAGTCTTGACCCACACGACCACTTCACATATGACCCTGACCTTATTTCTGGATTTTACAACCCAATCCCTCAACCTCTTGTCCTCTAGACCCCCGAAGTGCCGATACGCGAAATGTCGATATGGCGCTTGTCCCGACCTTCTTTCCTCCTTTTGCTATTTCGGGTATTAAAACACCAAAATACTTTGACGCTTTGTCCTCGGAACCCCCGAAGTTTCGATTCCCGATTTCCCGAAGTGAGATCAGATGGCCTCACAACGGAACCTTCTGCCTTGTTGGGGCTTCGGACTTCACGGTATCGCGAATCCGAATACAAAACTCTTATGTTCTCCCGAATCCTCGGTGATCGAAATCCCAGTGGATTCCTTGATCTCCGCCACGTGTCCCAAATGGATGGACGATCCAAATCAGATCTTGGGACTTCGCCAGATGCGAAGTCAAAAGTGCTCACCTCTGTGAGTCTCGGTGCCCGGATCTCCGAAATGGATGATCGCGCGACACGCGTCGTTCCTCAAATCAATGGCTGCGATTATTTCACTATTTCGGGACTTGTAATGTTCTGGCCTCTTGTTGTCAGGACCTATGATATCTCGAATGACGATATCCTGATGCGTCAATGCCTTTTGGGACTTTCGTCTCCTCTGCTCTGTTGTATGAGGGTTTAACTCCCTCGCAAGTCCTGACAGATCCAATGGCTGTTGGGTTCTTCGCTCAAGATCTGACGGCTCAGACCCTCTTGCCTGTGCGCTTCTCTGCTGCTTCCTGGTCGTGGAAAACCAACGGTCCAGATCTCTTCTCCTCAGCCTGATCTGACGACTGTTGTGCGCCTTCTGAGCTTCTACGCTTTCTTCCAACACTTGGAATAATTCCAAATGTCTAAGGCCTTAACCTTTTCCTTGCTTCTGTGAGCTCTTCAGCTTTGAGTCTCACCTGTGGATTGTAAAAACATGGTATCCCTCCTGATATTTTAGGGAACCTCGAACTCTTCCCGAGAGTTCTATGGCCTCTGCACTCCTTGCAGCTATGCTCTGTGCACCGAAAGCACTACTCCTCCTGAGATTTTATCTTTGAACCCTTGAAGTATTCTTCAACTCATGTGCCCCTACAGGGTCTCTATGCACATAAAGCGCTATCCGTCCTGAGCTTCTCTTCTCTCCCAGACTTATAAGGAAATAGTTCATTTTCCTTTCTCCTCCTACTGGAGAAGGTGGTGCCCTCCTGGCTAATCTTCTGCTCAAGCAACCTCTTGCTGAGTCTTTCAGGGTGTTCAGTAACCCTGTGAAGGTCCCTTTCCTTGAACTCTTCTTCAAATTCAGAACTCAACGAGTTCTTTTCTCCTGTGCCTGTTTTCACACCTACTCAATACCCACCTGGCAGAGTATCTTCTTACAGAACATCCAGCAGTTCTGTCCCCTTCTGTGCGCCCTATGCACATGCTCAATGCCCTCCTGGTAGAGCTCTCAGAATCCTTAGTGATTCTGGTTCTCCTGTCTGAACTCACAGCATAGTTCTTCTCAATGCATCACTATGCATATGCATATGCTCAATGCCCACTTGACAAAGCTTCACAGAACTCCCAGTAGAGTCTCTGTCTTTTGTGCACTCCTTGCACCTGCTCGATGCCCTCCTGGCAGAGCTTCACAGAACTCACTCAAAGATTCTGACTACAACTGTGTTTCTCATACACAACCTCGCCTCCAAGGTATTCAGTAACCTTGAGTTCTTCCTCTGAGTTGTTGATTTCAGCCTCTATTCCCACCTAGCACGCCTCTTCCTGACTCCGCAGAGTTCATAAATGCACCCTCTGTGCATGGCTATTAGAACCCGCAACGTTCTGTCACACCCTCCTGGTGTGAATCCTCAAAGACCTCTCAAGCCTGAAACCAAACCAACTCCTGCAAATGCATAAACATAACATACATTCATAGCATAATAAGAACACACACATACATTCATTTAACACTAGAAATATGCAGGAAAAACTGTTGTTTGTATTAAAATGGCAAATGCCTATTTACAATGGTGTTCCTGAGCACAGCCTATAACAAGATCTCGTCTCCTTCTCTCTTCTGCTCTCTACTCACAGACTCTAACTCAACTATTCAACTCTACTCTCTTTTCTCTATGTTAACTACTACAAAATGAGACCCCAAAAGATCTATTACATGAGGGGGCTCTTCGAGCTCTTCCCTCCAATCCTCAACTACCCTATTCAATAGCATTGAAAGGGTTGTCTAGTCCGCAAATCAGATCTATATCTCAGCCTTACAAAACATTAAAGGCCTATCTACCTACATCCTATGCAAAGGCACGGCTTCACAGCTCAACAGCCTAAACATTAAATTACATTCATTCAAATTTTAAATGAGGATTGCGCCTCTCTTCAACACGCGATTTGAATTCGCTGACGTGGTTGGTTGGTTGGCTAGTTGATGTGGAGAGATGCTCTTGCATTAGGAATGGGTAGCCAAGATTGATTAATGTTTGATACTGACCATTTTTTCCTTGTATGTATAGCACTTTGGTCAAACAATGAAAAGGAAATCCCTCTTAGGCCCTAGTTACTAATATGAATAATTGTGAGATATATATCCTTAATAAAAATAAAGTATACGTAAATAATTTCCTAGGTCATGGAGCTTGATCTGAATATTAAATAGCTTGTTCTAACATCCCTTTGAGCTACAATTCTAGGTGTATATGAACCAAAATAGGAGCTCCCAATCAAGATCTAGTCTATTCAGCATTGGTGAATATATAATATAGATTTTGATTAATCATTGTTAATAGAAATAAATAGAGAGCAAATTATAATGGTTTTGAGTTACAACTAGATATAATGGATGGATCCCAATTGTTATTGTTTATTGTGGTTTAATATATTTCAAACGAAATTATCTATCCTTGATCATATTTCGTGGTATAGTAGGAAGAAATTCGAGACAAAGGTTTCATTTATAATTGCAATTTGAGAGTGAGAAAGTTCCAAGGCTAGTTGTTTGATAGCCATAGTTTTAGTGTCGAGTTCTTATTAAGAAAATCTAGTGATCGTCTCGTTTGACAATGCCAAGCACTACAAGAGACAATAAAATGAGAGAAAACGGTCCCACATTGAAGTTTTGTTTGATCTTTTGCTCATGAATGGAACCAAGTGTGGGAATTACTCCCCTTCCTTGTCATCAAGTGCTCTCAATGGTATTGGATTGCAAATTGTTAGTTGTAGCATATTAGAGCTACAACCAATTAAAGTATATAGATGAATATATCTTTTGAGAAGATATGTTACTTTTTTCTAGTTCTATGTCTTGGAAAAACATCAACTCCTCCCTATCCCTCTATGTATCACTTGAATAATAGATAAGATGAATTTTTTAAATACTATCCTATCTGATTGAATGATCAAACCCTCATTGCATTATCAACCCTTAACAATAATTCAACTTGGTTTCTGTAAGTGGCTTAGTGCATTCCAAATAGAATAAGAAATTCACTATAGTCTAAAAAATAAAATATTAGTATTCACATAGATGTAAATTATAAGCTTGTTAATGACTTTAAGTACACAATTGCGATAATGTTGGTATTAATACTTGTCCATATGGTTACAAAATATAGGTCTAAAAGGGTGTCATGGTTGGGAGGGACACTTGTATAGGAGGTTTTGAAATTGTTGGAAGGTATGTGCAAGGGGCCTAGATTACCATATTACATGAAGTAAATAAAGTGGCATCAAGGATCCATAAAGTAGGGTATAAATGAACTACAATCAAACAAGGGAAAGAAGATTGTTAGGGGAATTATTCACCTTATTATTCCTCATCCTTGGGTTTCTAGCTAGGGTTCTTGTGTGGGTAGAGAAAGGGATAACACGGCTTAGGAATGATTATTGGGATTAGGAGATGTTCTTGATATGTAAAAATAATGTAAAAAAATTGATTGATATGGAAATACACTTACCATATAATTTCTTGTAACCCACTATGCTCTGTTCAATCTTATAGGTAGAGGAAAAAGTGTTTGTAAATGAGGCCAACTCACCTAGAATAGCCTCTGTAAAGTTGTACTCGATATGTGTGTAGAATTTTTGATGATGTGTATACATGGTGTAACACACCCAATACCCTTCTTCAACCATTGAGTATACATGGTACCTCTGGGGATCACAATATTTTCACTTTTATACTTTGATACCAATACTTTTTTGTCCTGGTATGAATTTACAAATCCACAGAACATGAAAAGAAGAATTATACAATTATAATTAAATATTCACTATTATAGATGCATACTTATTATGTAATCAAAAAAACCACTAAAGAACAACATAAACATCATTAAATTCTTCATAAAGAAAAATAAACCATAACACTTGTCTTTATGGAAAAAAGACATCAACTGGATATGGGTAAAGTACATTCCACCCAACCATAGGATCCCTTTTTCTCGTACTCTTTCTATAATAGGGCCACCCTGACTTGAGGTACTGGGTCCATATGAATGTGTAATATCCCTAGTTTTAAACCCCAAAATTTATAATGTAATTGTGTAAATACAAATTAGGCTAGTGAGTCGATATGTTTGGGCGAGATATATATTGTATGAATTGGTAAGGCCAAGGGCCAAGCTACGTAAAATATACATTAAATAATTAATAAATATAAATTGTTGGTTTTAATATAAGTGTAATGGAAACGATGGGGGGCTATGATTCCACAACATAGGCGGATAATGAGGGGTCCAAGGGTTACCCATCTATATTAATCCGAGGATTTTTCATATTAAAGTTACTTCCTTTTAAATATCAAGAGAGATATTAAGTGATGTAAGAGTGGTAGGTTTGTAAGGTCAACTCACCAATTTATGACAACATTGGTTGAGTACAACCTCTTTTTTGGAAATGTGAGAGTCAAGCTTACTTGAGAAGAAAAGTAAATTCGAGTTCCTTTTTTAATTAGTTTTACATTTTGGTTTTCAAGAGAAAGAGGATGGATGAATGCTAGAAAAAGATGGCCATCCATGGTATGCTTAAGGATAACTACTTTTGGGATGCATTTTATGTTGAAATTAAGGTTGTAGGCCTATAATGAAGGATGTATTCTTGTAAGTGACATTTTCCTATTAAGAAAATGGCTTACGATCCTTCAGAAGGCTATCGCGAGAACTCCTTGAGAAACTGTGAGTTCTTGGAACCCCCAGTTGTGCGATTCTTGGCAAACCAAGTGTGATGAAGCCTTGGAGGGAAGTGGGAGGACCCAAGGGACTGTGTGACAGAGAAGGGGGATCCCATTCCTTGAGTTGTGTAGGTTGTGGGGAAGAGAGATGGTGGATTGGAACTACTATTGGAATAGAACATGGGTTTTGTGTTGTTGATTGTGGAGTGGATAGACAAGAGAGGTAGACCTCCTTGTGGAATCATATCCTAAACTTGGGGGTGGCTTGATATTGAGATAAATGGAACAACATTGCCTATGGATGGGAGCAATGTCCTATGTATGTAGCCAATCGATTTAGATAATTAAAGATAAGTTTTATTTTATTTCTATTATGTTGTGTAAATGTCTACTTTGAATGTTGTGTGTATTTTCTAAATTAGTTGCATTCATGGTTTTATAAGATGTTGCAGATGCACGAATTAAATCAACATGTAGTTTTTGTAATATTTATTTTTATGAGAGAAAAAAAAAAACTTGTTTTGCTGGTAAAGAGTCTTTTACAAGTGGTATCAGAGTTGTAGGTTTCAACATTGGGCCTGTAGGGTTTTCTACAACACTATAGGTTGTCACTTGTGTGGATTTGGGAAGAAAATTGAAATCGCCCAACTTGTGAAATCTATAACATCTCGCTCTTGCACACTGAGTGAACTTATTCTTTGAGGACACTTGCTCGCAAGTGATCCAAATTATTATGCTATTAAAACTTTGATTTTGATTATGAGGCATTATGCATTGATGACATGTTGTTTTACTGCATTGACATAGACAGGTGCTATTGATTCGGTTTTACTGAGTGTGCAGGATTTTGGACCTCGAGGATGCAGATGCATCGATGGAACCCCTTGGACTCCAGATCAAGTCGGGGAGTGAACCATTGGGGTTTGACTCCTGTATATGTGATATTAGTGCATTTGATTAGATGATATGATTATGGATATATTGTTCACATGATTAGTTGATGATACAGGCTGACGATAGCTTGTCAATTAGACTCACATGTGGAGTAGAGGGGTCACGCACGACTACCAGAAATGTTGAGGGAGAGGTGTGGACAGCAGCCCTACCACATCCTACTAGCACTCTCGTCATGGCTTGAATTGTAGGTTAACGTTTACCTAGTTAGAGAGGACCCACAATGTCAAGAGGGCAGACTGCGACAGTCGCTCACAATGATTCTAAGGGGCGTGCAATAAGGCGAGGGCCTTATTACTTAGAGGACCTTAGTCTCCCACAAGTTCACCTAGTAGAGTACTGACTCCACGGGTTTTTTATGTCTACCAAGTTAGTCAAGAGGCGAGTGGCACCCTTGGAGCATGTGGTGCATCCTGAAGGGCACGTCGCGCATGAAAAATGGAAAGAGGCGAGTGGAACCCTTGGAGCACGTGGTGCATCCTAAAGGGCACGTCGCGCAAGAAAAATGGAAAGAGGCGAGTGGCACCCTTGGAGCACATAGTGTGTCATGAAGGGCAAGTCGGGCAAGGGAAACAGATGAGGCGAGTGGCACCCTTGGAGCACCTAGTGCGTCCTGAATGGCACGTTGCGTTGTTAATGATAAATGAATGAACCTAGATGGCCTTAGGACGAATAACGTGTTAAAAAAAATTTAAAACTATTTTCCCTAATAAAATGTCGCCCATCACGAAAATTAAAGTCTGGGTCTAAATTATACTGGTGGCAGAATTTTTCTNTATATATATATATATATATATATATATATATATATATATTCATAAAAATCTGTTGGAATAAAAATTAAAAAAGGGGAAATAATTGTTTTATTATATTATGATAATTTAAAAATTATTAAATAAAAAGGGGGAAAGGGGAAAAAGTTAATTTCTACACCTGCCAAATTTGAGTTCTAATTGAAAAGGGGAAAGAGGGAAATCTAAAATAATTAGGAAGCTAGGAAAAGAGGGAAACATAAAAAGAAAAAGGAAACACAGGAAAAAATAGTTAGTCAAACTTAGTAAGGTATCTACCATTTAAGAACTTTCTAATTTAAAACTGAACTAGAAAATTAATAATGGGGAAAGTCATTAAATCTGTAAGGGAATTTGGGGACACCTAGGAGCAATTCTAGGAGTGACTCTAGGTGGGTGAGGGAAATAAGGGTAAATAATTAATTAAAGAAATTAGTTTTTGAAGGAATGAAGGGGATCGGTGACACATGTATGGGGATAAATTTTTATGATTTAATTTATTAAACATTAAATAAAATGGGATTTTGGAAAGTAAACGACTTCAAAACTCTATATAATGGAGGGAGGAGAAAGATGATGGATCTCTTCTGTTTGCGTAACGTTACGCTGTAGAAATTTATACTTGACTGACTTAGCTTGTGGGAGTTGAGATACCCATCTCAGTGAGGAGTGGTAGCTCGGCCTTGCGAGGCGAGCTGGGAGTTGGCTGATTCTCTAGATAGTGTGCATGGCCCCTTTGCGGCTCAGGGGGCTAAGGTGGAAGAAGAGTACCCCTAGCATTGGCTGGGAGGTACCGGTGAAGTCTCATCGGTCGGCAAGCGGGAGGTGTACGGAGCGCATAGGACAACTCAAAGCGGGAAAGTAGAAAACGATACACTTTCATTATTTTTGCATGGTAGATTATAGTAGGATTTATGCTTGGATCTGGATGTTTAATTGGGTAATTAAATTGATTGTCTTAGCATTCTAGTAGATGAATGAATTTTTCCATAGCCATTAGCTTGATGTTGGTCTTCCCATGGCCTTCGATTCTCGGCATGTCTTGACCACCCTTGGGTGTATTGATTTGTGAATTTTGTGGTTTTTTTTTCCTTCGTCCCTAGCTCACAAGTCCTTGCCTGAGCAGTCGGCCAGGAGCTTGATATACGATCATCGCTTCGGCATTAATAGACCTATGGATCTCAACACCCTGCTTTTTTGTGCGTGGATGATGAGCGAAGGAAGTTCCTGTCAGCCGTCTACCTCTGTTGTTATCCTTGCCTAATTGTTTGACTTGCGCCTTCCAGTAAGACCTTCGTGTATGGATTATCTTGCTTCCTTGTTGTTTCTCTTTCTGCGCCTTGACTGATAAAATTCCTGCGATCATGTCGATGATTTATCCCAATGGACCCTGGCGTCCTCTCACTATTGTTAGCATTTTTATATTGGTATCCCGAAATGTAAAAGGGATTTAACTTCAATCTGCATTTTTATAATGGCATCCTGGAAATATAAAAGATTTAATTTCAGTCTGCATTTTTATATTGGTATCCTGGAATGTAAAATATTTCATTTCAATTTGAGTTTTTATGTTGGCATCCTGAAAATGGAAAAACAATATAATTTCTAAATCTGCGTTATTATATTTGGTACACTGGAATTGGATAAACGATTTGTGTTGTTTCTCTGTCTGTGTTTTACATTTGGTACCCTGGTAAGAAATAAAAAACGTTTTTGTTGTCCTGTATGCATTGGCATTGGCATTCTGGCAGTGTAAAAAGGGGAAACCTCGGTTTATTCATTCCTCTCTGCATAGTTTTGTTTTTCTTACCTTTGTGTGTTTGCCCAGCATTTACCTTTTAATTATTGACTACAATTTGGCTTTAGTCTAGTGCGTTTGCCCAACATTTTACACTTCAATAATGACTGTGACATGAATGTCCTTCTGCGCGTCCTTGACCATGATTTTTCCACTTAAAAATGAGACTGATTTACTGTTATTAACGCCGTCAGATTTTTTCTAATCGACTGCTTGAGCTAGTTGTATTTACCCACATTTTTTCCCTTTGAAACCATGACTGAGTTTGTTGTACATGACCACGTTTTTTCCCTTTGAAACCGTGACTGAGTTAATGTACATGACCACATTTTTTTTTCCCTTGAAACCGTGACTGATTTTGCCGTACATGACCACAATTTTTCCCTTGAAGCCGTGACTGAGTTTGTTGTACATGACCATGATTTTTCCCTTTGAAACTGTGACTAAGTTTGTTGTACATGACCATGATTTTTCCATTAACTGATGACAACGTTTTGCTATTGAATGGTCATTGTTTTCCTTAATTTTTGCCTGCGATAATTGCCAACTTAACTGTTATCTGATACCTTTGCTACTTGGCTTCCTGATTGCCTTGTTTACCTTGAGGTTTCCCTTCCCTGAGCTCTTTTCTTCCACGAGAATGAGCCAACGTCTGTAGTTAATGCAAATTTTGGGTGTGCCCATTTATCTCAGCATACCATAATGTTGTTGGACCATATCAATGTGTATCCTTAATCATATGGTGCACTGGCAGTTGATGCATGCCTATTGGAGGTGGCACCTGCATGTTCTTGGGGTGCACTTTACTTCTTGGCAGTTTTGAAATTTAGCCGACTACGTGCTTTTAATATCAATTTTATTTTAATGACTGACATATGTAAGGGAAGGCATTTTCACCCAGCTCCCTGTTAGTTTTGACAGCAAATTTTGTACTCAGTATTCTTGCCTACATTGTTGACAGCCACAACATTTAGTGTGACATCATTTTTAATTACTTATGACTGAGATTGTTGTCTGACAACGTTTTTGTGTAATAATGGTGTAACGTTTCTCCAGCCTCGTGATATAGATTCGGTGATGTAATATTTAGCCTTGATGAATGTCAGTGATAAGTCCACTTCCATATGCTTATGGCGTAGCCTGAATTGCCCTTGGGTGACAGTATAGAAATAAAAATATATTTTATTTAAAAATAATTGAGTGAATTTTTTACTTAGAAAAGGTCGTCGATAGTTTATTAACTGCAATAGTTATTTAGAACAACCTTTAATATGCTTAGACAACTTTTAAATGAATAGACAGCCTTAGATGAACTTAAACTAGACTTGTCATTTTAGATTGCAATTGTTGTCATAGTTTTGGTGTTGATTGATTTGACTCGCTAATATGTTTGTATTTAACGTTTAATTAGAGGGTGCATCAATGGCTATTGTAATTTAGACATGCTCTTCTAGAATGGGAACTGAGGTTAAATTAGATTGTAATCATTGACTAGTTTAGACTGGAAGAATGGTTGGGTCATTGACGATGTCAGGTATTGGCTAGTGTCATCCCTTATTGTTGTCCTCTGGCATTGCGTCGACCTATTGTTGGGGTATGGGTGTGGTCTTCCTATCGATATTCGACTTCTAGTGCGTCGGATTATCTAGAGTCCTCGGTCTGGATAGCTTAAGTTTGCGCCAAGGTTATTGACGCGTCTATCACCTGGGAACGACATGAATCCTGATGAGAGGATCATGGCGCACCCTATGGGATAGAGGCAAATGCGAACTTGGACAGAGTTGGTGTGTTATGTGTGAGTGTTGTCGAGTGTTGCAAGTTTCTTTTGGTACATGGGTTGAATGCCTTCAAGCATTGGGTTCACGTGCCTTGAGGTTCTCGTCTTCTTCTCCTAGGCCATTGTGTCGGGATGGGGATGTTTTCCCTTAGCTTGTAGGCATGGTCGTGTTGGGTTGGGTGGGTAGTCGTTCCTCCTTGTTATTCTATGCATGTTTTGGCCAGTCACCTTTATGCATGTGCGTGGTGTCATAGTTTTCTGTTGCCTGGGTTGCGTGCTTCTGTTCATCGTCTATGGTGTGGTCAACCTGCTGTCGCAATTGCCTTATTGCCTCTTAGCCCTTAAAAAAAAAGAAAAGAAAAAAAAAACTTTTGCACTTGTGCTTCACTTGTAGTCGTAATGAATGGGTTGTTACATATGGTATCAGAGCAGGGTTCAACCCTGCAACTGTGGATTACCTTGCTTTCCACTGCAGTAAACCTTTGAGTATCAACCTAGAACTACTTAAAACTTTAACAAGTTCATCTGGTGATCTCATTTACAGGACCCTCGGAGGTTCACAACGTGGTGTCGTGGAAGGAAGTGCAACGCCTGCAGAGGTTTCCGCACCCTCGGAGTCGAACCCCAAAGGGAGGGGCAAGTCCTTGGGCTGAATTTGCTTGCTATAAGGGATGATGATGGTCTGACAAGGCTCTTCTAGGTAATGTGAAAGGGCCTTGATTCACCATCGGTACTGAGAGGAGGCCAGGGCAACTGTACCCCTGAGGGTCCATAATGCGCCCTAGCTAGTATCGTTAGAATCCACCGAGAACTCAAGAGAGTTGAGTTCTCGAGTCCACAAGTGTGGCGGATGGCCGTGTCGTCAAGGCATGGTTGTAGGGAAAGGCATTGTGCTTCACGCTTCACGATTACGACCTCCAGCCTGAAGGTCTGCAGGGTGGTATTTCAATTGAAGGGGAGCACTCTTCTATGGCAGAATATGATCCTGCCACATTTGAACATGGTCGTTGACGAAGTGTCTTGGGAATTGTTCGAGGAACTGTTCCAGGAGAGGTATCTTCTAAGGAATTCATGGAGCGACAGCTCCACAATTTCGATGCCTTGCGACAAGGCAACTGCACGGGGCCTGAGTACAAGGCGCATTTTGGAGCTGCTTCAGTATGCTCTACACCCAAGTTACCGAGAAACTTACGGTCAACAAGTTTGTGTTGGCCTTAGTGTTTGAAGTCATCTTCTACTTTGGTTACCAGGATTACTGGACCGAAGAAATTATGTTGGAATGTGGGGAGCCACATTTCCAGCACGACGACCCAGTGAAGAGGACTAGAGCATCTCGATCAGTCGGACCCACTACCATGGGATATTTGGGAAAGGTCCATCAGATTCATGCAGCGGTGAATAACCTTCAAGCAGAGCACCAGTCGACTACGCTCAAGATGTCAGGTACCATCGTTGACTAGACCTTTAGTATTTGATAGATCCCGGTGCTACCGAGAGTTTCATTTCTACACTAAAAAGGATTAGGTTAAAGGCAGTCGAACAGGATGAGTTTAGCTTTGTAGAGATGGCTTCGGGAACCAAACAACGGGTTGGAGAAAAGGTTATGAGTTGTACCTTAACCTGGGAGAGTTGTCACCAGGGACAACCTGTATGTCACGATCTTTGGATCTTATGATGTCGTGATTGGTGTGGACTGGTTGGAAATACATGAGGTGATACTCAACTGTAAGACAAAACGATTGAGCTTGATTGATGATTTGTTTGATCAAATGAAGGGGACGACGATGTTCTCAAAAATCAATTTGCGATCAGGGTATCACCAGTTACAGATCAAGGAGGATGATGTCCCTAAGACCGCCTTTAAGACAAGGTTTGGACATTAGGATTTTACTGTTTTATCATTTGGACTAACAAACGCCCCAGAAGTATTTACGAGTTTGATAAACGGGGTGTTCCGCGAGTACTTGGACAAGTTCATCCAAGTATTCATTGACAATATTTTGATTTACTCTCGGATGATGGAGGAGCATGATGAACACTTGTGCTTGGTACTACAGTGTCTAAGAGAGCACAAATTGTATGGGAAGTTGTCCAAATGCTCATTTTATCATTCAAGGATTCACTACTTAGCGCATGTCATCTCCGACGAAGGTATCTTCGTGGATCTAGCAAAGGTAGAGGCTATTATGGAATGGCATGTACCGACAAATGTCTCAGAAGTACGTAGCTTCATGGGTTTAGAAGGATACTATCGACGGTTCATCAAGGGATTTTCGAAGATAGAAAATCCGATCATGGAATTGCAGAAGAAGAACAAGAAGTTGGTTTGGACCGAGAAATGCACGAAAGAATTTTGGAGGCTCAAGGAGTTGTTGACAACAACATCGATACTAAGGGTCCCTGACATGGACGCGGACTTCTTGGTATGCACTGGTGCATCCAAGGAAGGCTTAGGCGGAGTCTTGATGAAAGACGAATGAGTGATCGCTTTTGTATCGAGGAAATTAAGAAGGCATGAGGAGAACTACGCGACGCACGATTTGGAGTTGTTAGCCATCGTATATGCCTTGAAGGCTTGGAGACACTACCTTGTTGGACAAAAATTTGAACTAAAGATGGACCATTGTGGACTACAATACATCTTTATGCAAAGCGACCTGAATGCACGACAATGACGTTGGTTGGAATTACTTAGAAATTATGACTTCGAGATTACTTACATAAAAGGAACAATGAACCGAGTGGCAGATGCATTGAGTTGGAGACCACGCATCTTTTCGATGTTGCCTCTTCAGATGAATCTACATGAAAATATTCTAATTTTATAGCATGACGATGAATGGTACAAAGAGGTCGAGGGTTGTTTGGGTCAAAACATGATGATGGTACCAAGATTTGAAGGATTTACGTTTGACGATGATGGATTATTGAGGTTTAAAAATCGGATTTACATACCACTGAACGACGTGTTGAGGAGTTTGATCCTAAACGAGGTTCATAGAGCAGTGTACATGGCTCACCCAGGAGTCACGAAGATGAGGGCAGACCTTAAACCCTTATTCTTCTGGAAGGGAATGAAGGCATATATAGTCAACTATGTGACCAGATGTCTAGAATGTCAGCAGGTGAAGGATGAACATAGACATCCAGCAAGATTACTACAACCACACACTATTTCGGAATCGAGATGGGAGGATATTTCGATGGATTTTATTGTTGGATTACCACTGAAAACAAGGAGACACAACTCGATTTTCGTAGTAGTAGACACTCTGACAAAGAGTGCTCACTTTATTCCTGTGCATACGACGTATCAGGCACCTGACATAGCTAGAGTTTTCCTCAGTGATATTGTGAGGCTACATGGTGTTCCTAAGAGTATTATATCTGATCGAGGATCGGTGTTTATTGAACGATTTTGGACGAGTTTCCAAGAGGCCTTGGGAACCCAAATTAACTTCAGTACTATGTATCACCCGGAGACTGATGAGTAGACCAAACGAACAAACCACACCTTGGAGGACATGTTTCACATGTACGTAATGGACCAACAAAAGCATTGGTAAGAATTCTTACCACTGGTGGAATTCACTTATAACAATAGTTACTAAAGCACCATTAAGATGGCACCTTTCAATTTTCTTTACGGGCGACCGTGTCAGACACCTTTGAGTTGGGATCGGTTTGAGGATAGGGTCCTGGTGGGACCAGAAGAGATCCAAAAAATGGAAGAGAAAATGAAAACAATAAGACAAAGGATTAAAGAAGCGCAATATCGAAAGAAGAGTTATGTCGATGTGCACCGTGTTGACCGTAGTTATGAGGTTGGTGATTGAGTCTTCTTGCGGGCTAAACTACATAAGAGCTCAATCAAGTTTGGAAATGGAGATAAACTCTCTCCTAGGTTCGCGGTACCTTTCGAGATTGTGGAGAGAAAGGGGCTCGTGGCCTATCAACTAGTGTTGCCAGATTCTTTGAGGCGTATGCACGATGTTTTTCATGTATCTGCTCTGAGACATTATATTAGTGATCCTACATATGTTATTGACATGAGTTCTTTGCAGGTGTTGGATGAGGGGGTGCTCACGGATGAGCCAATCTGCATCCTGGATCGTTGGGTTTGATAGCTACGGCGTCGAACAATAGATTAGGTCAAGGCCCAGTAGGACAATTACAGTCCGCACTCGGTGACCTGGAAGGATGCATATGATATGCGCTAGCAGTTTCCATTTTTGTTTGATAGATAGACTTATGATATTGTGATACACATTATTTCGGCACTTATACTATGAAACTTCGAGATGAAGTTTAGACCAAGAGGGGGTGTATGTAACATCTCGCTCTTGCGCACTGAGAGAACTTATTCTTTGAAGACACTTGCTCGCAAGTGATCCGGATTATTATGCTATTAAAACTTTGATTTTGATTATGAGGCATTATGCATTGATGACATGTTGTTTTACTGCATTGACATAGACAGGTCCTATTGATTCAGTTTTACTGAGTGTGTAGGATTTTGGACCTTGAGGATGCAGAGACATCGATGGAACCCCTTGGACTCCAAATCGGGTCGGGGCGTGAACCATTGGGGTTTGACTGTTTTATATGTGATATTAGTGCATTTGATTAGATGATATGATAATGGATATATTGCTGACATGATTCATTGATGATGCAGGCTGACGATAGCTTGTCGACCAGACTCACATGTGGAGTAGAGGGGTCACGCACGACTACCCGAGATGTTGAAGGAGAGGTGTGGACAACAACCCTGCCACAACGTACTAGCACTCCCACCGTGGCTCAAACTGTAGGTTAACGTTTACCTAGATCGAGAGGACCCACGATGTCGTGAGGGAAGACTGCGACAGTCTCTTATGATGATCCTAAGGGGCGTGCAATAAGGCGGGGGCCTTATTCCTTAGAGGCCCTTAGTCTCCCACAAGTTCACCTGGCGGATTATTGACTCTAGAAGTTTTTGATGTCTACCAAGTCAGTCAAGAGGCGAGTGGCACCCTTGGAGCACGTGGTGCATCCTGAAGGTCACGTCACGCAAGAAAAATGGAAAGAGGTGAGTGGCACCCTTGGAGCATGTAGTGCGTCCTGAAGGGCACGTCGCACAAGGGAAATGGATGAGGCGAGTGGCACCCTTGGAGCACCTAGTGCGTCCTGAAGGGCACGTCACGTTGTTAATGATAAATGAATGAACCTAGATGGACGAATAACGTGTTAAGAAATTTTTAAAACTATTTTCCCTAATAAAATGTTGTCCAACAAGAAAATTAAAGTCTAGGTCTAAATTATACTGGTGGTAGAATTTTTCTATCCTTTTATATATATATACATAAAAATAAAAATAAAATAAATAATGATGATAATCTTCATTAATCTTGTAACAAGAAGGGAGTAAGCAATTTAATTGATTCATAAAAATATGTTGGAATAAAAATTTAAAAAGGGGAAACAATTGTTTTATTATATTATGATATTTAAAAATTATTAAATAAAAAGGGGGAAAGGGGAAAAAGTTAATTTCTACACCTGCCAAATTTGAGTTCTAATTGAAAAGGGGAAAGAGGGAAATCTAAAATAATTAGGAAACTACGAAAAGAGGGAAAGATAAAAAGAAAAAGGAAACACAAAGGAAAAAGCAGTTAGTCCAACTTAGTAAGGTATCTACCATTTAAGAACTTTCTAATTTAAAACTGAACTAGCAAATTAATAATGGGGAAAGTAATTAAAGCCTATAAGGGAATTTGGGGACACCTAGGAGCGATTACCTAGGAGCGATTATAGGAGTGACTCTAGGTGGGTGAGGGAAATAAGGGTAAATAATTAATTAAAGAAAATAGTTTTTGGAGGAATGAAGGGGATGGGTGACACATGTACGAGGAGATATTTTTATGATTTAATTTATTAAACATTAAATAAAATGGGATTTGGGAAAGTAAAGAACTTCAAAACTATATATAATGGAGGGAGGAGAAAGATGATGGATCTCTTCTGTTTGCATAATGTTACGCTACAAAAATTTATACTTCACTGACTTATTTTGTGGGAGTTGGGATACCCAGCTTGGTGAGGAGTGGTAGCTCGGCCTTACTAGGCGAGCTGGGAGCTAGCCGATTCTCTGGATAGTGTGTGTGGCCCCTTTGTGACTCGGGGGGCTAAGGGGGGAGAAGAGTACCCCTAGCATTGGCTGGGAGGTACCGGTGAAGTCTCATTAGTCAACAAGAGGGAGTTTCATGGAGCATGCGGGACAACTCAGAGCGGGCGAGTAGGAAACAATACACTTTCTTTATTTTTGCATGGTAGATTGTAGTAGGATTTATGCTTGGATATGCATGTTTAATTGGGTAAGTAAATTGATTGTCTTAGAGTTCTAGTAGATGACTGAATTTTTCCATAGTTGTTAGCTTGATGTTGGTCTTCCCATGGCCTTCGATTCCCGGTATGTCTTGATCGCCCTTGGGTGTATTTATTTGTGAAGTTTGTGGTTGTTTTTTCCTTTGTACCTAGCTCATCAGTCCTCTCCTGAGCAGTCGGACAGGAGCTTGATCTATGGTCGTCGCTTTGGCATTAATAGACCTGTGGATCTGAATGCCCTGCTTTTCTGTGCGTGGATGATGAGCGAAGGGCGTTCCTGACAGCCGTCTACCTCCATTGTTGTCCTTGCCTGATTGTTTGACTTGCGCCTTCCAGTAAGACCTTCGCGCATGGATTATCTTGCTTCATTGTTGTTTCTTTTACTGCACCTTGACTGATAAAATCCCTGCAATCCTATCGATGATTTATCCCAATGGACCTTGGCGTCCTCTTACTATTGTCAACATTTTTATATTGGTATCCTAAAATGTAAAAAGGATTTAACTTCAAACTGTGTTTTTATAATGGCATCCTGGAAATGTAAAAGATTTAATTTCAGTCTACATTTTTATATTTGTATCCTAGAATGTAAAAGATTTAATTTCAATCTACATTTTTATGTTGGCATCCTGAAAATGGAAAAACAATTTAATTTCTAAGTCTGCATTATTATATTTGGTACATTGGAATTGGATAAACGATTTGTGTTGTTTCTCTGTTTGCGTTTTACATTTGGTACCCTGGTAAGAAATACAAAACGTTTTTGTTGTCCTGTATGGATTGGCATTGGCATCCTGGTAGTGAAAAAAGGGGAAACCTCGGTTTATTCATTCCTCTCTGCATTGTCTTGTTTTTCTTACCTTTGTCTGTTTGCCCATCATTTACCTTTTAATTATTGACTACAATTTGGCTTCAGTCTGGTGCATTTGCCCAACGTTTTACACTTAAGTAATGATTGCGGCATGAATGTCCTTCTGGGCGTCCTTGACCACGATTTTGCCACTTAAAAATGAGACTGAGTTATTGTTATAAACACCCTCATATTTTCTCTAATCGACTGCCTGAGCTAGTTCTATTTACCCACGTTTTTTCCCTTTGAAACCATGACTGAGTTTGTTGTACATGACCACGTTTTTGCCCTTTGAAACCATGACTGAGTTTCTGTACATGACCACGTTTTTCTTTTCCCTTGAAACCATGACTAATTTTGTTGTACATGACCAAGATTTTTCCCTTGAAGTCGTGCCTGAGTTTGTTGTACATGACCATGATTTTTCCCTTTGAAACCGTGACTGAGTTTGTTGTACATGACCATGATTTTGCCATTAACTGATGACAACGTTTTGTTGTTGAATGGCCATTGTTTTCCTTAATTGTTGCCTGCAATAATTGGCAACTTAACTACCATCTGATACCTTTGTTGCTTGGCTTCCTGATTTCCTTGTTTACGTTGAGGTTTCCCTTCCCTTAGCTCTTTTCTTCCACGAGAATGAGCCTACGTCCTTAGTTAATGCGAATTTTGGGTGTGCCCATTTATCTCAGCACACCATAATGTTGTTGGACCATATCAATGCGTATCCTTAATCATATGGTGCACTGGCAATTGATGCGTGCCTGTTGGAGGTGACACCTTCGTTTTCTTGGGGTGCGCTTTACTTCTTGGCAGTTCTAAAATTTAGCCAACCGCGTCCTTTTAATATCAATTTTATTTTATTGTCTAACATATGTAAGGGAAGGCGTTTTCACCCAGCTCCCTGTTAGTTTTGACAACAAATTTTGTACTCAGCATTCTTTCCTACGTTGTTGACAGCCATAGCATTTTTAATTACTTATGACCGAGATTGTTGTCTGACGAAATTTTTGTGTAATAATGGTGTAACATTTTTCTAGCCTCGTGATATAGATTCGGCGTTGTAATATTTAGCCTTGACGAATGTCGGTGATAAGTCCACTGCCATATGCTTATGGCATAGCCTGAATTGCCCTTGGGTGACAGTATAGAAATAAAAATATATTTTCTTTAAAAATAATTGAGTCAATATTTTACTTGGAAAAGGTTGCCAATAGTTTATTAACTGCAATAGTTATTTGGAACAGCCTTTAATATGCTTAGACAACTTTTAAATGAATAGACAACCTTAGATGAACTTAAACTAGACTTGTCATTTTAGATTGCAATTGTTGTCATAGTTTTGGTGTTGATTGATTTGACTCGCTAATATGTTTGTATTTAACGTTTAATTAGAGGGTGCATCAATGGCTATTGTAATTTAGAAGTGCTTTTTAGAATAGGAACCGAGGTTAAATTAGATTGTAATCATTGACTAGTTTAAACTGAAAGAATGGTTGGGTCGTTGACGATGTCGGGTATTGGCTGGTGTCATCCCTTGTTGTTGTCCTCTGGTGTTGCGTCGACCTGTTGTTGGGGTATGGGTGTGGTCTTCATATCGATATTCGACTTCTAGCGCATCGGATTATCTAGAGTCCTCGGTCCAGATAGCTTAAGTTTGCCCCAAGGTTATTGACACGTCTATCACCTGGGAACAACATGAATCCTGATGAGGGGATCATGGCGCGCCCTATGGGATAGCGGCGAACGTGAACTTGGCCAGAGTCGGTGTGTTATGTGTGAGTGTTGTCGAGCGTTGCAAGTTTCTTTTGGCGCATGGGTTGAATGCTTTCAGGCGTTGGGTTCACGCGCCTTGAGGTTCTCGTCTTGTTCATCTAGGCCATTGTTTCGGGATGGGGATGGTGTCCCTTAGCTTGTAGGCATGGTTGTGTTGTGTCAGGTGGGTAGTCATTCCTCCTTGTTATTTTATGCATGTTTTGGCCAATCGCCTTTGTGCCTGTGTGTGGTGTCATAGTTGTCTGTTGCATGGGTTGCGTGCTTCTGTTCGTCGTCTGTGGTGTGGTCAACCTGCTATCGTCGTTGCCTTCTTGCCTCTTAGACCTTAAAAAAAAATTGCACTTTTTCTTCGCTTGTAGTCGTAACGAATGGGTTGTTACAAAATCGGGGTCAAAACCCTTCGAAATTTGAATTTTAGTGTTTATTTCTTGTTGTAGAGGTCAACCTAGTTTATTTACTTGTTGAATGTTTCTTGGAGGGGTTTAAATTCAACGAAGAGGGTGAGTCGAGGGTATTTCACAATATTCACTACAATTACAGATTCACAAGTTCAAAAAATCACAAAACTCTACTAAATATAGAAATTTTCTTGGGTGGTCGATACCATTTGTACTGGCGAACAACAAGTATCTTAATCCACTGAAAAAGGAGCATATTAGCAAAGAAAGTGAATCTCCAACCGATATGTCAGCAAAGAAAGTGAATCTTCAGCCAAAATATCGGCAAAGAAAGACAATCTTTGGTCGATACGTCGGCGACGAAAGCCAATCTTCAGCTAAAACATCAACGAGAAAAGATAATATTTAGCCGAAACGTCAGTGAAGAAAGAAAATATTTGATCGATATGTTAACGAAGAAAGAAAATTTTTGGTCGAAACTTTGGTGAAGAAATCCAATTTTGTGCCAAAACATTGGTGAGCAAAAACAATAAGTAGTTGAAACATCATCGAGGAAAGAAGATAAGTCACTTGCATAAAATAATATTTCTAAGTTACCGATAAAGGAGCATATCAACAAAAAAAAATAAAAATTGTGTCACTGATAAAGGCATGTATCAACGAGGAATGTGAATCATGTGTCGATACATCAGAGAGGAGGGAGGATCTAGTGTTGATACGTTGGCGAGGAAAAGACATTATGTCGTCGATGCATTAATGAAAATGTGTTTCCAACGCTGAAACAACAATGAAGAATGTGATTTTGGGGCTGATACATTGGCTAAATGAAAAGATAAGAGAGAAATAAGAAGATAATATAAGAGAAGGAAGAAAATAAAAGAAAGAGAGAAGAGAAGAGGAGGAAAGGGAAGGAGAAATAACCAATTTTACAAAAAAGGTCTGGAGCCAAAAACTTGTTTGAGAAATAACATGAGTAGTTTAAATGGGATTCAAATGAAATTTAAGTAGTGTTTCTGTAGTGACGAGGGATACAAGAATGCAGGTGGGGGCCACTACTAATTTTTCTTCAATTTTCCTAAAAATGCAAATTAGTGACTTTTGAAGCTCTGGGTCGTGCTTAGTAACCAAGGCCCGGATATGGGTGAAAATTTTTAAGATAGCTCAAAAACAAGGCATGAAGATACCCATTTGGGATCCTAGCAAAATGCGAATAGAGTTGGTGTGGAGATGCTTAAACATGGAAAATCCACTATTTCTGGGCACATTTGGGGGATTTCTTAAATCTTTAAAGGAGGAAAAGGGACCCAGGATCACCTATCTAAAAAAGTATATTTAGTCGAAATCTTCTCTACTCATCAATCTGGAAAACTTTGTTATGTGGGGATTTTTTCCAGTTTTGCTCTATTTGGGAGATAACGATTTTTGGCTAAAAATTCTAAGTCTATAGGAAATGAAAAAGGGACAAATTGCCAAATCTAGATTGATACATAAGTTGGATGGAGTGTCAACTATTAATTATGACACTTGTTGTGTATTCAAAATCATGAATACTATCAATACTTGATATAAACGTTTTTATGGTTCTCTCCATATTTTCTTCTATGAAAAGCATAAATCAACCCTTGAGATTTTGTTACTAGTGAAACAAGTGGAAAAGGGGTAAAACTGTTGATTTCAGAGGGCCATAACTTTCAATTCAGAAAATAGACTGAGGAATAAGTATAGCCATTGGAAAGGTGATAAAGAGGAAAACATGATGGGAGGTTTAAGTTCTCCTAGGAAGCAATTGGTGATGTTTTAAAGCTAGAGGAAAAGGGCAAATAAACTCTATGAACCGTTCAATTGCTCAATGAGAAAGTTTCCTAACAATGCCAAATTTTGGGAAAACATTTCTAGATGTTAGAGGTATAGGAAATATGTTACTATCAAGTAAGAAAGAGTGCAAATACTAATGATAGTTTCTATGCAGAGGTAGAAAGACACATTTAGAGCACGTTAACTTGGCAACTTCTAATGTGGGCTATGGACATAATTATTTAGATTTTGAAAAAAAAATTGAATTGAAACTTACTTTTTGTTACGTCATTGGCTTAATTTGCAAGTGGGATTTACAGGACATTGTTCGAATAACTTTTCTAAACTAATGGATTTAAAGTTGCTTTTAGAAACTACTTTGGAGAAGAATGTGAGGAAAATTCGTATTTATAGGGACTTTACTTTAGTTATTAAATGAATGGATGGGTTATGCCAGCTATTAAATTTTCAATTAAAGTTTTAGTTTTTGGGTGTTTAGTTAATAGTAGTGGCAAGGAATTTTGATGAAATTGTATTTTTTCAGCGAATATAGTATATAGGTTGATAGGATATTCAAGGAGAGTCACTAAGTGGCTATAGGAAGGGGAAGGGAAATTTATGAAGAGTGTAGAGATGGGGTTATAATAGGAAGGGAAATTTATGAAGAGTGTAGAAATGGGGTTATAAGTATTTTTGAAGATTGTTATTTCTAAATTAACTTTTAGTTTTTATTCTGTTGTATCTAAATATACTTTTAGTCTCTTTATATTTGATTATTTAAGTTATTAAACAATTACATTGTAATAGTCTTTTTATGTAATTGATGAGTTTTAATGTCTACTCTCGTATTTAGAGTTATTTAAGTCTTTTTCTGTTTAACTATTCAAGATATTAAATAATGAATTTATTGATCTTTGTTATGTAATTAATGAGTTTTAATGTCTTCTAAGTACAACGAGGTTTCTTATTTGGAAGACCTTTTAAGGTCTTGAAAGCTATGCTTTTTTTAAATAGAATAAAAATGTCTTATTTGGAAGACCTTTTAAGGTCTTGAAAGCTATGCTTTTTTTAAATAGAATAAAAATGTTTGAATTAAAGAGAAATTGAGACTTCTACCTATTTTACTATATAAATATAATAGCATATTAAAAGGTTAGTTTCCATTTTTTAATTAAAAATGACATTTTTTTTTTTAATTTACAATTGATATTTACACATTATGATTGTGGAATAGTTTAAAATTATTTTTATAAATTATAAAAATTAAAATAAACACTATGATCATGAGATATTTAAAACTATTTTTATAAATTATAAAAATTAAAATAAATATTTTAATCTTTTCTTTTATGATATTGAATATAATAGACAATGTTTTTTTCTCTTTGATTATTAATTATTACACATAATTTAAGAGATCAATTTATGTCAATAAAAAATAGAATTAAAAAGATCAATGTTATACTTTATAAAAAAGGATAGGAGGAGAATGGAAAAAGATCAAGAGTAGTGTTAACAACTTGAAATAGAAGATATTAGCATGTACTTGTATCTAAATTTGTCATTTTTCATCTTGATCCATTGATATGAGACGATCATTATGAAATATGAAATAATAATGTACAATTACTATATAAATTTTGAACATGTGAATTATAATAATATTCAATACTTTAAAATCCCATCATGTAATGCTTAATGATATAAGTAGGTTCTTATCGATCTTGAGAATAACATAAATTACAATAAAATTATCCACTACAATTAGAGATCAATGAAGAGATGATATGTTTTATAGTCAATAACGATGGAGCGTAAAGATGCTACGACTCCTACTATAGCTATGAAAGTAAAAAAAAATACATTCAACCAGTGCCATGATTTGCTTAATGCACTCAAATCCTTTTCCTTCACCTTTATGTACATATGGTTTGGAAACACAAATGTCAATGGAATCATGTTGATTGCACTTGTAAGATTCACAAAGTCTCCCAGAAATGGAAACATTGCTGCCACATTATGATTGTGAAATATTTTAAAATTATTTTTATAAATTACAAAAATTAAAATAAACACTATGATGATGAGATGTTTAAAACTATTTTTATAAATTATAAAAATCAAAATAAATATTTTAATGTTTTCTTTTATGATATTGAATGTAATAGACGAGACTTTTTCTCCTTGATTATTAATTTTTACACATAATTTAAGAGATCAATTTATGTCAATAAAAAATAGAATTAAAAAGATCAATGTTATACTTTATAAAAAAGGATAGGAGGAGAATGGAAAAGAGTAGTGTTAACAACTTGAAATAGACAAGATATTACAATAAAATTACAATAAAATTATCCACTATGATTAGAGATCAACAAAGAGATGGTATGTTTTATAGTCAATAATGATGGAGCGTAAAGATGCTACAACTCCTACTATAGCTATGAAAGTAAAAAAAATTACATTCAACCAGTGCCATGATTTGCTTAATGCACTCAAATCCTTTTCCTTCACCTTTATGTACATATGGTTTGGAAACACAAATGTCAATGGAATCACGCTGATTGCACTTGTAAGAGTCACAAAGTCTCCCAGAAATGGAAACATTGCTGCCATCAAAGTACTAAGAATCAAGTAAGTCCCTCGAGCTACCAACCTTACACTGCAATTACATATAGAATATACATTTTCATTCATCCTTCCATACTTTGTATCCAAATATTCGTATGTGGGACTGGAAAATATCTGCAACCATCATTATTGTCATGTTTATTATAATGCATTTTGAAATAGAAATTTTCTTATGCAAAGCTAAATTTCAGAGGTGATGAGGGCATACATGTAGTGATATTACAGTTTGCAGAAGAACGGAAACATTTGCCAAAGTTTTAATCCACTTGGGCCCATTTACACTATTAATAAGATAGGATGAAGTTGATGAGCCATATGCCCAATATCCTACAAAAATAACAGTGTACATTGGCACAGTCCCGATAAGATATTGGAGATATATGGCTTTATGCATATTCTTCACATAAGGACGTCTTATTGTAGCCTGTGCAACAATATAAACATGAAAAATGTCAATTAATTGCATGAAAATGGAAAAAAACTAAAAACAACTTATCATAGCCTACTCAACAATATCAACAACTGAAAAAAAAATGTCACTTAATTGTATAAAAACGAAGAAAAAACTTTTAAAACATAAATCAAAATAACAAATTCAAATTATCAGCATGTTATGATCCATATCGAACATTCATAAACCTATCACCATCAATATTATTCCCCATCACACTCCCATTAAAGGTGAATTCCCTTCTTATATGATCCCAACCAACACCTATTGCGTAAAGTGATGGGGAACAACACTATTTGTATGCAATGAAAGAAACGTAAGGAACAACACTATTTGTTAATGTCATATTTTATGCAGGAAGTGTGAAAAAAATGTATGCATTGAAAGAAGTGTAAGGAACAATTTGTTTATGAGAAGAGTGAGAATAACCCATTTATCATAATCTATTCTTGACTTGCTGTTATTTACCTTTAACAAATAAAGAATTAGTAGATTCAATGTAAAATGTTTTTATACGTCATTCTTAATTCCTTTGTAGATTCAATGTAAAATGTTTTTATACGTCATTCTTAGTCCCTGCTTTTATGTGTAGAGGTTGTCAACATTAAGTATAGGTAAGATTGTTAGTTTATGGTCGTTCATTCAATAGTTGTTTATCTTAATCTAGTAGTAGAAACTAGAGACCCAACAATATTGCATGAAAAGTCTTTTCAATCTAAATGATTAGTCGTGGACCAATGATACAAATTCCAAGTTCTTTGTCTCTCAAGATCTTTTGTTTGTCTCTTTTTACACTCACAACTGCAATAAAATAATTTCTAAGGATTTCATAGAACCACATTGTTCATATTTTCATTATATGTTGGAACCTCAGGTTCTGATGATTCATCACACTTCTAATGGAATTAGTCCACCAAGCGGTCAACCAACATCTGGAAACAGTGGGTCGGGCGATCAACCAGATATCTACATCATTTTTTCGAGTAGTTGAAAAGACCGTCGGTCGAACAATCAACCAATAATCAAAAATAGTCGATTGGTGGATCAACTAACCAAGGATTCAAATACAAGTTGGATGTATGGACGATTGGGTTGAGAAACCTTGATAAGTCGACTAGATAGGATGGATTTAATGGAGTCAAATCTAACCATCGATGGTTGTATGTGGACAAGATCTTCCTTATTCCAAGGAAGTTGGTTAAATATTGAGGCTATAAATAGAGGACCCAATGGGCCATTATCATATAAGACGGATGCCAGTGTTGAACATGGTGTGTGTGTTTAATATGCATTAAGAATATCACAATGTGATGTGCTTAAGTGTTGTAACAATGTCTTTAGACACCACCTATTTTTCTTTGAAGTTATTCCTCTTCAACTATCTACAATTCTATTTATTTGTTTCATATCTAGTTACACCCAATCCCCAACATGGTATCATAGAAAGGTTTAGACCTCTCTTGCTATTTGCAAATATTGTTGAGTCAGATTCATCGTGTTATTGTCTTTGGGCCAGTGATTTGTTGAATATAACCCCTAGAAACAAATATGATTTGTTAGATATTGAAGATGGATTTGAAGATTGATCATGTCGTTTTGAATGGTCAAATTATGTTTTCTAGGCTCCAAACATGGAAACCCTACTGAAGAGCAAAGGACTGTGGAAATATATGAAAATCCAATTCCATATCCAATAGACAATCAGTTGAATTATGTTGTTGACAGAAAGAGGGGTGAGGCTATAGGGGTCATCTCATGGAAGATTCAATTCCATACCACGGGAATTGACTACCCTCATCAATTCTGGAAGAAGCTAAAGTCTCTATTAGACAAAGTTGATGAAATCCATGTCATGCAATTGAGGAAATAGTTGATCTCTCTCAATCCTCATTCTTTTGATAAATTGAGGACTATTTGGTGCTTGTGAAGGAGATGCAGTTGAAATTAGGTGAATGTGGAAAGAATTATCAGAATAAAGATGGACAACTCATCTAGTTGGTCCCAATGAATTTGAGAATATGATTCAACATGTTCATTTCAAGTTTTCACACCAACTAGCAAGCACACAAGTAATATAGTAAGGATTATACCTTTGATGGTTTTTGTAACTTACTAATTATTGATCAAAAAAAATTGCTAGATGAAGGAAAGCTTGGTGGAAAAAAATCAATCCCACTTGCTCAAGGGAAAGAGGAAGGTGAATTATAAGGAAAGAGGACAATTTTATATCCCTATACAAAGACTAAAATGCCTCGATTGAAAAACTTAAGGAAGGAATGATGAACTAACATCCAGTCAGAAGAATCAAAAGAAGAAGACATGCCAGTGCTATGGAAAGAGTGGAAATGTGGAGAGAAATTGACACAATAAGAGAGACAAATTAGAGGAGAAGGTCAAGAGACTTAAAAGAGACATGTCAGTTATTCGTCGACCTACTGATAATTTCACCTTCCAAGTTGGAACTTCTCAAGTGTCTTTCTCAAAGTGATTGGGTAGTTGATTATGAATGCACTCATCATATGGCTAAATATGTTTCCTTGTTCACATCCTTGGATAAAGTTGTGGAGCGAAGGATATATGTTGTTGATGATTTTTCTCTCGACATTGTTGGTCGTGGTGATGTTCCCTATCAACATGGACGGATTATTGATGTCTATCATGTGCTGAAACTTAATGAAAATTTGTTGTCGGTTTCTCAATTGACATACACATATAATATTGTGGAATTATGTCCTTATTGTTTCTTTGTCAAATATCTAAAGAAAGATGAGTCGATCGTCACCAACATATTTCTCAACCCAAAGGATGGTTTGTATAAATTTTTCAACTCGACTTGACCCTACTTTGAACCGATTTCTCTTATTTCTCACATTGATGAATGGAGTCGAATATGGCATGAATGACTCAGAAACTTTAATGTTTGAAGTTTGTAGTTGATGAAAACATAGAATATGGTTGCTGGTCTACATAAAGTCTTTCCACCAAATGGAGTCTGTAGAGGATGTGTGCTAGACAACCATCATCATGCACCCTTCGACTCTAACAAAGCATGACGAGCACAAAACCTCTTGGAGCTAGTTCACAATGATCTTTGTTGCATCAATCTACCTTCTTTATCAAGCGCAAGGTATATTTTGACCTTCATTAATGATCTCTCTCATTTCACTTAGGTTTATTTCCTAAAAAAGAAAAATATCATCTTTGAAAAGTTCAAGGAATTCAGGGCCTTTGTTGGAAATAAATGTGGTTGACCCATCAAGTGCTCGATATCAAACAGTGGTGTTGAATATGTGAATTAACCATTTTAAGAACACCTTGTTCGATCTAGTATTGAATGGAAATGATCGGTTCCTCATACTCCTCAATAGAATGGAATTGTTGAATACAAGAATTAAATATTAGTCAAAATGGATAGATGTATTTTGTAGGCCAAAGAATTGTGTCCTCGCTTATGGGATGAGGTAGTCTATTGTGCAAATTATCCATTGAATCACATATCGACTTGATCTATTCCTTCTATGACTTTAGTCGAAAGATGGCATGGAAGAAATCCCTTAGTCGACCACCTCCATGTGTTTGGATGTGTTTCTTAGGCTCATATTTGTGTTGATTTCATAAAGAAATTGGATGCAAAGAGTCATGCTTGCATCATGATGGTCTAATTTGAAGAGTTTAAAGTCTATCGATTGTTTGAACCTATCAAACAATCGATCATTATCAGACAAAATGTATGGTTTGATGTGAAGTTTTCTGGAATCAAGTTTTTGAATTACACCTATGGTTTACTATAGGATGGTCCCTTTGATGTTGTCTCCCACAATGGATCTCTTGTTTCATTTTTCAAACCTTCAACTAGATAGTTGAACTCTCTTCCTATTTCGACTGGGTTGTCAACCCCTTATTCGAATGGTCAGTTTGTTTCTGTTTCGACTATTCCCCCATCTCCTTCAACATAAACAGTTTTGATTTTTGATCGACCTTCTATAGTGGATCAACTTAGCCCTTTATTATCTACCCAGATGGGATGCTAAGACAATTGAAGTTGTTGGTTCTAATGTCAGTGATATTTCTTCAAGCTGACAAAATTGCAGTTAGAAGCAACATATCAATGTTTCTTTGATGACTCATGTACTTGAAACTTGTTATCTTGTTACATACTCATAGGCACAAGGACAACTTGAATGGGAGTAGGCTATGTAGATTGAGACAAATTCTCTTCTAAAGAATCACACTTGGGATTTAGTTCTCCGACCTCAAGGGAAGAACATTGTGAAGTGTCGATGTGTCTACAAGACCAAATTTAACTCTGAAGGTGTTGTTGAGTGACATAAACCTTGCTTAGTTGTGAAAGGATTTTCTCAACAAGAAGGAATTGACTACACCGAAACCTTTTACCCTATTTAAAATATGAACTATGTTCGTTTGATTCTTTCCCTTGCTGCTCACTTTGGATGGAAGATCCACCAGATGGATGTGAAGAGTGAATTTTTTCATGGGGACCTATCTGAAGATATTTTCATGGAACAACCTCCTTGTTTTGTGACTTATTATCACCTTGTTTGTCGACTCTAGAAGTATCTTTATGGTTTGAAGCAAGCTCCTATAACTTGGTATGCTAAGCTCGACAATTTGTTTCTTCACCCAAGTGGTTTCAAATGTTGTGAATATAACCACAAGTTATATGTACTCCATACTCACGAAAATGCCTTGATTATTGTTGTATATGTTGATGACATTGTTGTTAGATTTTATTCATTTTTACAAAGTAATTAGGTTTACCAGTATATTTATATCTTCTTTCACATTAACATTTATATCATGTACTAAAAATAAGAGCTACAACAACAAGCACAATAAGACACAAGAGTTTATCCTGGGAAAACCCCAAATGGGGGAAAACCCAACCAACCTTTCTTAGAGAGATTGTAGAAATTTAAATGACAAAATCAACAAGTACTAAATTATGACATACAATTAGCAACCTAGAGATAATTGTCTTCTATTAAATCTAAAACGTATAACCAGACTAAAAAAATACCATAAGCAGAAATACACATTGCCTAGCACTTTAAGAACGAAATAAACACAATGAATAACAATCATTCAACTCATAAATTTAGGCAATGTTAGGGAAAACCCCAATGTGGGGAAACCCAATGTGAGAGATATTTTATTATCTTTAGGAAAGATATATCAACAACAATAATACAATTTCTAGCAAGAGAAATCCACTTACAACACACAAAAACTTCCCCCAAATTTATGCCTTGGAAACATGCCAAATTTGTACTGTTGTATGCCCTACCCAGAAAACAACACCTTGGAAAATGTTCCCATGGTTTGTTGTATTTCTTGATCTGTATGGCCCTGCTACAGCAAGAAAAACCCTACAAAAGCCTCAAAATTTGTGCCACACTTTGCCTCAATTTTCGTGCCCTCTTTCCCTTGTTGTACAGACTGTACGAATCCGTATAGTACGGCCTCCAACAACAACAATAAATATAATCACTCACACAAAAAAATATTCTCTTGGGATTTGTGTCCAATCTCTCTTGGGAAATGCACCCTCCTTGCTTCCCTCTCTCTCCTCTCTCAAGCTATCTCAGAAATATCTCAAACTCATTCTCCTCCGCATTGTATTGCACACTACCCTTGGTATTCTCTTATAATATGAAAGTGACCCTTCACCTTCTACAACCCTAAATATAATGGCCAATATCTAATCTTTCCTTTACAAGATCAAGGGACATGATTTATTCCCTCCAAAATAAATCACTTTAAAATATTAAAGTACAATTTCACTTTATAACAAAAGTGCACTTTAAGAGATAAAGTCACTTTAATATTAGAAGGTACACTTTATTAAATCTCACTTACATAAAAGAACCACTTTATCACAACTTTATAAAAACCCATTACAAAGTCAAGTGTCTAGTAGTGTAGGTACAAGGTTAGTTCCGCATACAAGACAAACATGCAGAGTACCTCCCAAGCTCAAACTATAGCAGATATTTCATCCAAACAAGTCCAACCATGAACCAATAGATAAACCCTAGCACAATGGCTATCTAAAGATACAACCATAAATACCACCCCAATTGCAGCAATAACACCATACAAGAGTAGCACACCTCTACTAAGGGTAGTGCACAAGAGAGAGTTACCACAAATACTGAACAATAAGAATCTACTGCTACTGCAGCTCCTGCATCACCTTCCTCAAAATTGTGCTTCACATTTCTATGGATTAGAGAGATTAAGTGTGTGTCTCAAATGAGCCAAGGTGCATGTTCATGTCCTCCTTACTAGGCCGACTTCTTCTCTGGGATGGTTTACTCACTTCATTTATTATTATTATTCTAAGATGACTTCTCTTCTGGGGTATTTCCACATTTGTTCAATGGTTCTCTTACTTCGGTAATATTCTTCTTGTCTAAGAAATTCGTCTAGGAGGGAAAGTACCTCCCACAGCTACCAAACATCAACACTCTCTCTTAGCTATGGAGATATCTTTCACGATATCTTCTTCTGGTAGTCCACTGACTACTCTGCAATCAACTAGTAGCACATAGGTACTACCATGCCATCGATAGCTCGAATCATCTGACACGATCTATAGGACTATGCTGCAATCATCCTGTAGTACACAACTACCCATATTGTCTAGTAGTACAAAACTATTTCCATAGTCCTCCTGACTATGCTATGATGTTCCTTCTTCTTTTCTGCAGTGTTATTCACACCCATCCACTTCACATGGTATGGTAAATATTTCCTCCATATCCCCAATCACACCTATCCACTTTGCATGGCTTAGGAAAGGCCCCATGGTCCAAGACCATACTCCAAGTCTTATTTGCATTTAGTCACTTTGCATGGCGTAGGAAATACTTGTACCAAATTGTGATGTTTCACCTATCCCAGTAGTCTTATTCACACCTACCCACCTCACATGGTGTAGGAAAGACTACGAACATAGCCCCAATCACACCTAGCCACTTCAAATGTCTTAGGAAAGGCTATTACATGGTCCCAATCACACCTAGCCACTTCACATGGCATAGGCAAGACCATGTTACAAGTCCCATTCACACCTAGCCACTTCACATGGCATAGACAAGACTTGTACCATGCTACTCATTACTTCCTCAACCACTTCACATGACTGATTTGGGAACCCTTGGCCAAAGGGAGAGCTCGTTGTAGGAGAATCATCAAGCCTCCCTCTCATCAAGGGTGGACATTCTACATCACACAAATCTTGTCTCTGAAGTACTCATACTTCACTCTAGATAGAGGCTCGGTGAGCGTGTCCATTGTATTCTCATCGATGGATATGTAACAGAGCTCCATACCTCCTCTCTACACCATGTATCAGATGTAGTGGTATTTGATCTCTATATTCTTTGACTTGTCATGAAACCAAAGATTATCTGACAACTTCACACAACTTTGATTGTCACAATGGATTAAAGTTGGCTCCAACTCTAGATCAAATAACCCTGTAAGAAAATTTTGGAGCCACACTGATTCATGGATTGAAACACTAGTTGTAATATACTCTGCCTCTAGAGTACTAAGTGCCACTGACATTTACTTCCTGCTCAACCATGTGATCATTCCTGATCCCAAACTGAAGCAACACCCTGAGGTGATTTTCTAGTCCACTGCACTCCCTACCCAGTTAGAGTCTATATAACCATGCAAATTCTTTTATCCATCCGCGACATATCCAAATCCATATCCAATCATACCACATAGGTACCTCAAAATATGTTTCGCTGCTATCCAATTTACATGTCTAGGTTTAACCATGTACTAACTCAGAGCATTCACTGCAAAACATATGTACGACATGGTGTTAACTAGGTACATCAATGATCTGATCAATTGTTTATACACCGTGTGATCTACCAAATATGAAGATGAATCACTCAAGAGTTTTAGATTTATCATCATAGAAGCGTCCATGGACTTGTATTCCATCATCCCAAATCTATCCAGGATATCAATAGTGTATTTTATTTGGCTAAGGAAAAACTCATTTGGCCTCTACCACACCTCCAATCCCAAGAAATAGTGCATCAGACCTAGATCCTTCATCTCAAACCATGAGGTGAGTTCCCACTTCCACCCAACTATGAGCTTCTCATTTCCTATTAGAAACAAGTCGTTGACATACAGTACCAAGATCAATGGGAAATCATTCTCAACCTTGTAGTAAAAGTTGGGATTTGCATCACTCTTGGTAAACTCAAATCCCATCAGATAGCTATGTATTCTGGCATACCATGCCTCGGGTTCCTGCTTGAGCCCATACAAATCCTTCTTCAATTTGCACACATGGGACTCCATCCCATGGATTACAAATCCTCGTGGATTCTCTATGTACACTTCTTCTTCAATCACAACATTCAAGAAGGTTGTCTTGACATCCATATATTGTATTTCCCATCCCATCACGTAAGCAATCAAAATAATCGATCTAATGGACGTGTACTTTGCTACAGGAGCAAAGGTCTCGTCATAATCTTCTCCCTCTTTATGGGAGAATACTCTAGCCACAAATCTCACTTTGTACTTATCTATGTTGCCGTATATAGCATGCTTGATCTTGTAGATCCACTTGGAAGTCACCATTGACTTCCCTTTTGATCTCGGGACCACTTCCCACACATCATTCTTCATGATGGACTGATACACCTCCATCATGGCATCCTTCCATTCTTTATACTTGGTATATTCTTCAAAAGTGGAAGGTTTTGCATCAATGATTTTTCTCATCAGCGCCACATAGTTGGAAAACTTGTGTGGTCTCTTGCTCTCTCTTAAAGATCCTTTAGGAGTTTTATGTCCTTCAACTTCCTCCAAAGTGTCACGTAGCCAAGTTGGTCTCTTTCTGGTAACAACAGTTTCTCTAGGTGGATGTACCAGTATTTTTTACTCTTCCACTTCATCTTGAACCTCTGGAACATGTTTCCTTGAATTAGATTCAACCATGACAACATACCTTAGATCCTCCTACTCCTCTCTATCCTCATCTAAGTGAGACTCCATAGATATTTTGAATGCTTCATCTTCATAAAATGTCACATCCTGAATAATCTCAATATGTCTTTGACTGGGAATATATATTCTTTAAGCCTTTGAGGTCTCACTATATCCAACAAATATTTCCTTCCTTATTGAAGGGTCCATGTTCGTTCTCTTCTCCTTGGGAACATGCATATACACGGGAAAACCAAATATCCTCTAGTGACTGACTTTTGGTTTCTTTCCATTGAATACCTCTTTAGGTGTCTTGTTCCCCAATATATTGTGAGTACTTATATTCTGAACATACAAAATTGTACTGGATTCTTCTTCCCATAAGTGCATGCATAGGTTCTCGTCATGGATCATCGCTTTGGAATCTTCCATAATAGATATGTTTTTCCTTTCTCTAACCCCATTTTGTTGCATATTGTAGGCAGTTGTTAGCTCCCTCTTAATCCCAGCTTCTATGTAGAAGTCCTTGAACTCATTCGAGGTGTACTCACCCCCATTATCATATCTCAATATTTTAATCTTTCTTCCAGATAAATTCTCAACCAAAGCCTTTAATTCTTGAAACTTACTGAAGACTTCATCCTTCGCTTTCAAGAAGTAGATCCATGTCTTTCGTGAGTAGTCATCTATGAAAATGACATAGTACACAAAATTTCCTAGAGAGGGAACTGTCATCCGTCCGCATACATCTAAATGTATGATGTCCAATATCCCTTGGGATCTACTGCCATTGTTTACAAAAAAATTCTTGGAATTCTTTCCTAGTGCACATCCTTTGCAAACCCCATCTTGTGCTATCGACATGTATGGTAGACCTGTAACCATCTTTCTCAATATTAGTAGTGCTTTGTAGTTTAGGTGAGAAAGTCTCTAGTTCCATATCTCACTACGACTAACATCATTATGTACAAGGGATTGTTCTTGGTGTCCCTTCAATTTATATAGCCCTCCTTCTCGGACACCAATCACAATAGTTGAATCTATTTTTGAATTCTTGGGCCACAATAGAACTTGGCCATCCACAAATGCTGCCCTAAAACCTTTATCTTCTAAATTATAAATGGAAAGAGGATTCTTCTTCAAGACTTGTATGAGCGACACATATTTAATTGAAATAGGATTAATTGAGTCAAGTTCAAGTGAGGCTTCTCCTACTCCTTTGACTACATGCTTGGAATCATCCCCAAGCTCCACTTGAAGCGATGAGCTATTTTCTATCAAGTTTGTAAGGAAACTTCTAAATCCGGTCATGTGCTTGGAAGCACCACTATCCATGAGCCAAGTATCACTCCCTTAAGTGATAGTACCTGTGAGTGTTGAGAAAAATACATATTCGTCTTCTTTTGACTCCTTTGTCTCTATATCTGCTACATGTGCATGATGCTTTCCTTTCTCCTTCCTATGAGGACATTGAAAGGCATAATATCCCAGATTCTGGAAACTATATCATCTGACTTTTGACGCATCCTTCTTGTAATGTGGTATTTTATCTCTCTTTGTATTGGCTTCTCTTCTATCCTTCCTTTTCTTCACATGGGAGGAAAGATATTGATTTTCTTCATCATTTGTCTTTTGTGTTTTGGATATAAACCTAGACTCCTCTTAGGTACAGTCTATCCACAACTTGTCAAATTTTGGAAACTTACTCCTTGCACAAATCCCTTGAAAAAATGGGTACCAAGAGGAGGGAAATCCATTGAGTGTAGTAGTCACAAGATCTTCATCATCTACTGAGTCTCCAATAGCTACTAACTAATCCTTAATCTGTGAGATTCTCATGAAATAGTTGGAGACAGTTTTCGACTTGCTTATTGTCACATTTCTGAGTTGATTCCTTAGAGTAATCATTCAACTGGTGTTCTTTATTTTATAAAGTATGGTTAGTTCATCAAATATTTATTTCGTTTTCTTCAGTTCTAATACATTTTCTATCAAGTGATCCTTAATCGAGTCTGTCAAGATCCTTTTGGCCTTGACTTCATTCTTCCTGAACTTTTCTTTGGCCGCTTCATGATCATCTTCTTTACGTTCTAGAAGAACATGCTTAACGTGATCCAATAAATAAGTATATTCTAGAATGAGTATTACCCTATGCTTCCAGGATCTGGATTTCTCTTCTCCATCCAATCTATCTTCAACTCTCATATTGGTACTCATTTTCGTCGATAGAAACCCTAGATCTGATAGATTTCAAATTTTCATACTTCACTAAATTGCAAATGAAGGTTGCAGGGGGTGCACTAGGGTAGGAAGAACTTCCCATTGAAGGAATTAATCCCAACAATATTGGGATATTTCTCAAATATATTGACAAAGAGAGTGTGTTGCAGTGACAAGGTCATTGTAGCTTCATCGACAAGTTACTACGGTAAATATGATCTCTCTTCCAATGGTTAGATTTCTTTGAAGGTAACCAAAACTGATACCATGTTAGATTTTATTCAATTTTACAGAGAAATTATGTTTACCAATATATTTGTATCTTATTTCACATTAGAATTTATATCATGTACAAAAAATAAGAGCAGTAGTAAAAAGAAAAATAAGACACGAGAGTTTATCCTGGGAAAACCCCAAATGGGGGAAAACCCAGCCAACCTTTCTTAGAGAGATTTCATCCAAACAAGTCCAAACATGAACCAATAGATAAACCATAGCACAATGAATAGGTAAAGATACAACCAAAAATACCACCCCAGCTGCATCAGCAACACCATACACAAGTAGCACACCTCTACTAAGGGTAGCGCACAAGAGAGAGTTTCCACAAAGTATGAACAATAAGAATATTTTGCTACTGCACTACTATAGCTCCTGGATCACCTTCCTCAAACTTGCGCCTCAATTTTATATGGATGAGAGATTGTGAGTGTGTGTCTCAAATAATGCAAGGCACATTGTATTTATACTCTTCATGTCCTCCGTACTGGGTTGACTTCTTCTCCTATATGGTGTCACTTCATTTATTATTATTCTTTTGGGACGACTTCTCTTCTAGGGTATTTCCACATTTGTTCAGTGGTTCTCTTTATTTTGGAATCCTCTTATCGTCTAAGAAAGGTCATCTAGGAGGGAAAGTACCTCCTGAAACTACAAAACATCAACACTTGTAATAGCTAGAAATAACATTGATCTCATTCTTAGATTGAAGAAACAAATTGTTGACTCCTTTGATATGACAAATCTTGGTATTCTGCATTATTTTTTGGGTCTCCAAGTATTACCACTGTCTGAGGGTTTATTAATTTATCAATATAAATATGTAATGGATCTCATGACACATTTTAAGATGGTTCAATTGTAAGCCATGTGCTACTCCTTTTCATTATGGAGTTAAGGTGAATAAAATTTCTCATTCTCCCAAAGTCAATGATACACTCTATAGACAATTGGTCGACAATATTACATTTATCTCACTCACAATCAACCTGACCTTTATTTTGATATTAGTGTGGTTTGTTGATTTATGTAGGACCCCATAGAAATCCGCTAAAAACATTTCAAAAGGACTGTTCACTATCTCAAGGGAACCACTCATCTTGGTATCAAATATGATCAAAGTTTAGATGTGTTGGTTGACTTCACCGACTCTAACTAGGAAGGAGATGATTGCGATTAGAAGTACAATGTTGGCTATGTGTTTTTCTTCAACACTGGATCGTTGGTTTGGTCATGCAAGAAACAAAAGGTAGTTTCTCTGTCGACTAGAGAACAAGAATATCATGTCACCATTCATGCAAAAACATAGGTAGTCTAGATTCTCCAACTCTCGGGAGAAATTGAACTTGGGTTTCCTGTACAGACCTTGAATACACTCTACTATGACAATCAGAGTGCCATTCAAGTTGATGAAAACCTTATTTCACATAGTAAAATGAAGCATGTCGAGATCCATGCTCACTATTTGTGATAATTAGTTCACGAGAATGTTGTCACTCTTGTATATTGCATAACATCAGATGATCATCTTGATGATATCTTCACCAAACCTTTTTTTGAAGCTAAGTTTGTCAATCTTCATTTGATGCTTGGGATTTAGGAAGCTACAATTATGGGGGGTGTCTTGATGACTTAATTTCACCTCCAGAATCTCCAGATCCGTGTGTTGATGGGAGGTGTTGGAACCTCAGGTTCTGATATTTCAACACACTTCTCCTAGAATAAATTAATCGGACGATCGACTAACATATAGAAATATTCGGTTGGCGATCGATCAGATTTCTACATCATTTAGTTGAGTTTTTAACAATCCTATTGGTTGGACAATCGACCAGAAGTCAAAGAAAGTCATTCGATGGATCAACTAGCTAATCAATGGACTAAGAGTTGGATATATGGATGGTCAGGTCAAGAAACCTTGACGAGCTGACTAGATAGTGCGTATTTGATAGAGTCGACTCTGACCACTGATGGTTGTGTAACAATTATTAAAGGTTCATTATGCCCAAGAAATGTAATGTTTTGATCATTATTAATAATAAACACATCGTTGGTTGCTAGACGGACAAGGGCTAGAGTTATAGGGGGCTATGATTCCACAAGAGAGGGGGCTTGAGGGGATAAGTGTTTATTCCTATGTTAATTACCATTTTTTCCTGAGGGAGGGGATCAGTTACGTGAGCTTCTTGGGGAAGTCTAGGAGGTTCCTGATTCCCCATGAAGTTACTTAAACCCACCTCTGGTCCGATGGGGGGTTCGATTGATGGCTTGTTCACTTATTTTCCTACATGTTCATTCATTTCCCTCACACACTTTCATGCACTCACTTGCCCATTAATTGATCCATCCTCACATGCATCCTAGCTTGGAAAGGGAACCGAATTGCTAAGAATTAGCCACAAGATAGTTGGTTGTAATGTTCGCGGGTGTAATCCAGCCATGACCTGGGGCCTACATGTCTGATATGTGTTGGCATGTGCCCTGTTTTTCTCACAACTACAAGTCCTGAGACTTCCAACATTCAAATTCTGGACTAGCTATGCTGGAGGCCCTGGAAAAAGGAGAAGGATTGTCTGAGGGACTGCGTGGAAGAGAAGGGTGGAGGTCCATTCTCTTGGGTGGTACAGGCTGGGTAGAAGATAGCAGGTACTTGGATTGTTGTGGGTGTTGGGAAACCTATGAGAGCTTGAGAGCTGACTGGTTTGGGAACCCAAGTACACTCTGGAACCGTCCTTGTGGATTCATAGCCCTGGCTCAAGGGTGACACTATTGTTGAGATTTGGAGAAGTGGTGTCTACGGTTAGGTGGAACGTCCTTTGTCTGCAGCCAGTTGGTGTCTCCTTTTTATAAAGATAACTGATCTTTGTTGTCTTATTATTATCTGTGTATGAATCCATTCCGCTGTGTATTTTAATTATCGTTTAACTAAATATTAGATTATGCTTGCTTACTAGATATTGTTGTGCATTCGTTAAAGTCTTTTCTTTTATGCATCCTAAAATTTTGAAAAGGTATCGGTAAGAGAAAGAAGTCCAAGGGCAGGCTTGAAGGTAGCATACCTCGGCCTGTGGGTGGCTAGGGATGTTATAGATTGGTATCAGAGCTTCTGGTTGAAACACCGAGCTAGTATGGGCTGGGTCTTTTGGTCAGAGTGTCAAGGTAGAGATCAAATTCTATCCGTGAAGTTGAAAATCGTAGGAGGAATGGCATTGCAGAATCTATGCATGAGATAGAACGTCAGAGACCCATCGTAAGGGGTTCGAAGGATCATGACCATCCCTATTTGAATTTAGGAGTGATCACCACTGTAGGATCAGGAGATATCTAGGATCATTGGATCGAAGGACATGTGAAAAAGGGTTGTTCGATGAAAAGGAAGCAAGGGATAAGGTCACAACCATCAAATCCCATTGGAGAGTGAGATCAATGGACAGGAGGCATTGCGGGGAACAAAGTTGCACGGGATATAATTTCCCAAGGAGGTCCTACAATCCAATCCACGGTTTCACCAAGGGGTTACGTGTCAGCATCAAGAGAATTGCGGGGCGAAAAGAGGGTTACTCCAAACCATTGATGCGTGCCCCCACAAATTGAAAGGCATGCAGTGATGTGAATTACTAGTGCTCGAACATCGAAACTCTGTATAGCCGAAGTAGCTTAGGTTCATCCATCATCAAGGAGAGACAGGTGGCGCGAGATCCACAAATCGGGAAGTTGTGGACGAGGAGGAGGTGAAATAACCGAAGTAGATCATGACCATCAATCACCAAGAGGTATGTGCCAGCGGATTAGTAACTCTGGTGAAACCTGTTCGAGAGGTTTTTAGTTGAGATTTGAAACTCCTGAAGCCCAAAGAGCCAGAGAGTCGAAGTAAATATCAAGTGTCAGATCATCCGAGGTGAATCTGGGTCGTCTGATCTAGAAGAGACGTGGCGTAAATCTGTGGATTTTGGGTGAAGTCCCGAAGGAAGCCTCAACTATTTGATTCAAGGGGACACATGATAGAATCCCATGTACTTAGAGGAGGTTTGAAGTTTGAGATTTCCGAAACCCGAAGATCCAAAAGGATCTCAGCCATTGATCTACTGAGAGACATGTGTCACTAGATCCAGGGCTTTGGATAAAAGCCAGTGGGGCCAGATAAGTTTTGAAATTTGATATTTCCAAAGCCTGAAGACCCAAAGTGAGCCTCAACCATCAGATTAAGGAGGACACATGGTGCAGATCCATGGACTCCGGGTGAATACCCAAAGCGAATCTTAGTCATCTGATCCAGGAGGACACATGGAGACAGATTGAACAGTTCAAGAATTCGGAGTTCGGGAGAATTGAAAGTGTACTAGTATGGAAACTCCCAAAGTCCCGAAGCCCGAAGAGGCGAAGTGATGGGGCGCGATGATGTCACCTAGAGGTGATGTGGATCCTTGGATTCCCGAAGTGACGTGGCTTGTGGACATCACCTAGGATGACATGGACACATAGGATGTGTGCCACGTGTCAGTAATTTTTGAGCATATGGAGTATTGAAATGTCAGTTAGAACGTGACACATGTCACCCACCTAATTGGGCCATGTGTCTGCTTCCAGTATTTCACCACGTGGTGACAGATCATGTAGTACAGAGACTGGGCACTCCACTGGGGAAAGATGTGATAGGTTGCATTGGGTCAAAAACTCCTGAAGGCCCGAAGGCTGGACTACATATCGACTGTTGATTCCAGAAGACACATATTGAAGGATCATCGACTTCGGGTGAAAGCACTCCAGGAGAAAGTGCAGGAGGAAAGTTTTGAAACTTCCAAATCCCGAAGAGCTGAAGCGATTCATAGTCGTTGATCTGTGGGAGGAAATCCATCGCTAGATCATGAAATCCGGGTAAAAGAGTTCCAAGAGGAGGAAATCAAGGAAAGTTGAGACTCCTGAAGTGTGGAGTCCTGAAGTGGATCTCGATCGTTGATTGTGAAAGAGGATGAGGACCGTTGATCTGGTCCTGGCTGAAAGTTTTGAAGTCATGAAGCTCTGAACAAGAACTTTTTCAGCTAGGCGCAGAGTCATGGCCATGGTCATATGTAGATTGATAGCTGAGGGAAGGAGAGCTAAGGGATGAATTAGGGGTCTTCAAGACAGAAAAGTGCTAAGGAAGGATTTAGCTGCGGTTTCTAGTCGTGGTCACCTGGGAAGGTGGTTTGAAGGAAGGGCCTGCGTAGGATGAAATTCTGTGTTAGCCAAGGATAACAGAACACTGTTATTTTTGGAGAATGGGGATATGATCTCCATGAACAAAAAAAAAAAGTATACTTGTAGAATGGTTTGGAAATTTTCTTTATCGTATGCAAAATTCTAACAAAATGGTCGCTTGCACATTTTGTAGAATTAAGGGGTTTAAACACCTCAACTCAGGATGCGTATTGAGGAAATGGAAGAAGGAAAGGGAGCCTCCAGTCATGATAGGGAGGATGAAGGCTAGAATACCAGAGTTGGTAATGCAGAGATAGAGTCCAATGGACGCAAGGGAAAATGAGAGCAGGAAACGTTAATAGAAATGGTAAGAAGCCTGAAAATGGAAGTGCAGAACTACAAAGAAGACAACAAGAGACTGTTGAGAGAGAAAAGTCAGATAAATGATCAAGTGTTGTAGAGCTTAAATAAGCTGTAGAGACAAACGATGAAGGGATCAAACTCAATAAAAGAGGAAGAATTCAGGTGCCATGAAAGAAGGGATGATCGTGGAAGAGCCGGTTATTCCAAAAGTGCTAGAAGAGCTCATGGAAACCACTCACCTCCTTACTTAGAAAGAAACTTGTATGCATCAGATGATCCCATAAGCAGTCCATAGGTGTCTCATGTCAGACACCAAAGAAGGAAACAAGAGGTATATATTTTGCAAGGAGACCTGAGAAAGATCAAGCCACCTTCCTTTGAGGGTGAAAGAGAAAGGGAAGATGATGCCAAAGCATGGTTGCTTGTGCTCGGGAGATATTTTTAGTTGCATAACTATTCGTCCAACCTAGAAGACATGATTTCCACCTACCATTTACATGAGAAAGTTGCAATGTGGTGGGACAAACTGAAGCAAGTGGAACATGTTAATGAAAGTAGGCTCACTTGGAAGAAGTTCAAGAAGTACTTCCAAAAGGAGTACCTCTCATAGAATTTCTATGACAAGAAAATGCAGGAGTTCTTTGAACTCAAGTTGGGAAGCATGGATATGGAAGAATACGAGAAGAAGTTCTTGGGATTGTTAAAGTATGCCAGGTTCATTGGTGATGAGAAAGTGAAAATACAGATATTTCTAAGTGGACTGCCATCCTTTATAAGGAAAATATCAAGTATGATGAACCCAAGACCTTGACGGAGGCCATCAGGAAGGATAAATACCTATATGAGCAAGGCCAGGGAAGAGAATCTCTGTAGAAATATTGGAAGGACAAGAAAAATGTGAAGTCTGATCAGAGGAGGAAAGGATTCAAACCTTCCTTCAATAGGAATGAGCCTAATAGAAATCATCAAGATTAGTATGCTAAGGGAGATTTCAAGAAGAAAGATTCCTTGGGAAAAATGGGAAGACCACCAATCCAATGATGGGGATGCAAGGAAGATCACATGTACAAGGATTGCCCACATAGAAAGGACAGAGTGAAGACTATGCACAACATCCAAGAAGCTACAACAGTCTAATATATGGGAAGAATCTATGCAATTTTAAATGATCAACAAGCAGAGTACCGGTCCAATATTATTGAGGTGGAAGGTAAGATCATAAATCAGTATGTTGCTATTTTGATTGATTCAAGAGGAAGTCATTGTTACATTGATTCTAAGATAGTGGATAGATTACATTTGGAGAAAAGTAGACTTGGAAAAGCAAGTTTGGTTCAGTTAGCCACTGGAACCAAAAGAAGAATCCATCAAATTGTCAGAAGTTGTTCAGTAAGTATTAATGGCATGAATACTAGTATCGATCTAAATATCATACCATTGGGGTATTATGATATTCTAATTGGAATGGACTGGTTGGAAATGGAAAACAGAGCATTGTGAAAGGAGTTCCAAGACCCATCTCTATAAAGGAGATTTCAGCCTTATAGCTAAAAAGATGTTTTAGGAAAGGATGTCAATTGTATGCAACTCATGTGGAAGAGCCAGATAATACAAAAGGGCCAAGCCTCGAAGATTTCTCGGTACTACAGGAATTTGAAGATGTATTCCAAGAAATACACGGATTGCCACCAAGAAGGGAGATAGATTCCTCAATTGATTTAGTGCCAGGAGTTTCCCCAGTGTCAAAAACACCTTACCAAATGAGCACACCAGAGTTAAAAGAATTACAAATGCAGTTGGAGGAATTGTTGAAGAAAGGGTACATACGTCCAAGTGTTTCAACTTGGGGAGCACCAGTACGTTTTGTCAAAAAGAAGGAAGGAACCTTGAGGTTGTGTATTGACTTTCGACAGCTGAACAAGTACACCATAAAGAACAAGTATCCTCTACCCCAAATTGATGACCTGTTTGATCAACTAAGAGGAGAAAAGATATTCTCAAATATTGACCTGAGGGCAGGATACCATCAGGTAAGAATCAAGGAAGAAGATGTTCATAAGACAACCTTTACGACCAGGTATGGGTATTATTAATTCGTATTGGTGCCATTTGGACTAGCCAATACACCAGTTGTCTTCATGTACTTAATGAACGATATATTCATAAATTATTTGGATAAGTTTTTCATACTATTCTTGGATGACATACTTATCTATTCTAAGTCTGAAGAGGAGCATGAACATCACTTAAGACTGGTATTGCAAGTACTGAGAGAACATCAGTTGTATGCCAAGTTGAGTAAGTTTTATTTTTATCAAAAGTAGATCCATTACTTGGGACACATTATTTCAGAGCAGGGCATAACATTAGATCCAAAGAAGATCAAATCCATTAAAGGATGGCAAACACCCAGAAATTTGTCAGACATCAGATCTTTTATGGGATCAGTTGGCTACTACAAAAGGTTCATAGTAGGGTTATCTGAGATTGTTCATCCCATCACTTCTTTGCAAAAGAAGGGAACTAAATTTGAATGGACACTCAAGTGTGAAAATAATTTTAATCTATTGAAGGAATTACTTACTAGTGCACCTATGTTAAATATTGTTGACCCAAATGAAAGTTTTGTGGTTTGTACAAACGCATGTAAGGAAGGACTTGGAGGAGTGCTCACGCAAAATGGACATGTCATTGGAAATGAGTCCAAAAAGCTTAAGGAACATGAGAGGAACTATGCCACGCATGACTTGGAACTTGCTTCCATTATTCATGCCTTGAGGATGTGGAGGAATTATCTCATGGGGAAGAAATTTGAATTAAAGACATACCACATTGCCCCGAAGTATATTTTTGAAAAACCAACATTGAATGCCAGACAAACAAGATGGCTAGATTTTTTAAGTGAATATGACTTCGATATCAAGCATATCAAGGGAAAGGAGAATAAAGTTGTTGATGCACTTAGTAGAAGAGTGCATACCATGCATGCTACTATTGTCAGTATGCATCAATCAGACTTGAAGAGCAAAATTTTAGATGGTATTGTTACAGACCAGCATTACCTATAGGTAAAGGAAAACTTACAGCAAGGAAATGAATAGCAGAAAATAAAGGAGTATGAGATAAAGGAAGACAGATTACTCATGAATAAAAATAGAATCTATGTTCCTAGTTCTGGAGAACTGAGGAATTTGGTACTGAAGGAAATGCATGATGTCCCTTATGTTGGACATCCTAGTTACTAGAAAACAATTACAACAGTAATAAGCCAGTTCTTTTGGCTGGGAATGAAGAAGGATGTTGTTGATTACATCGCTCGATGTATGGAATGTCAGAAGGTGAAGGCTAAGAATAGGCACCCAGCGAGTTTGCTGCAGCCATTGTAAATCCCAGAGAGGAAATGGGAAGTGATCACCATGAATTTCATCACAGGATTACCCAGAATGAATAAGGAACACGATTCAATCATGGTGGTGGTTGGAAAATTAAAAAAGGCTTCTCATTTTGTGCCTGTGAAGACAACACATACAGTGGCTAATATTGCAAAAATTTTCATGAAGGAAATTGCTAGGTTGCATGGGATACCTAGGACAATTGTCTCAGACAGAGATACGAAGTTTACCTCCAATTTCTGGAGGGTATTGTTTAAAGGATTTGGCACAAATCTAAACTTTAGCACAACATATCATCCCCAGACAAATGGGAAAACAGAGAGGGTCAATCAAATAATTGAAGGCATGTTGAGAATGTATGTGATGGATAAGCCATCTAAGTGGGAAGATTACTCACTAATGGGTATCAAGATTCATTGAGAATGAGCCCATTTGAATCCTTGTATGGTAGGAAATTTGATACTCCAGTAAGCTGGGACAACCCAACAGATAGAGTGGTACTTGGGTTGGAGTTGCTCAGGGAAATGGAAGACTAGGTGGTTAAGATCAAGCAGAATTTAAATGCAGCTTAGGATAGACAGAAAGTTTAGGAAGACAAGAATAGGACAACTAGAGAATTTAAAGTAGGGGAGCATGTACTTTTGAAAGTGAATCCCAAGAAAATCTCTTTGAAATTGGATAGTTGTACAAAGCTAGCAGCCAAATTCTATGGTCCATTTGAAATATTGGATAGAATAGGGACAGTTGCATACATGCTTGCATTACCTTCTTCCATGAATGTGCATAATGTATTTCATGGATATTTACTAAAGAAATATTTACATGACCCTAACCACATTATTGATTGACATCTGATTAAGGTAGAGACAGAGGGAGTATTTCAGGTTCAGCTAATGCGGGTATTGGTAAGAAAAGTCAAAATGCTCTGAAATCAAGTTATAGAGCTGGTAAAAGTTCAGTGGACTTGCTACGGTCCTGAAGATGCTACCTGGGAGAATGAAGATGCCATGCGGGTAGAGTACCTCCATATTTTTGAATAAATTTGAGATTTTGATCTCTATTTTGTATATGCATTGAGGAGAGTGCCAAGATAAGGGGGAGGGGATGTAACACCCCGAGTTTCGAACCCCCATTTTAAATAATGTATTGTTACAATGCCGAGAGGTCTGAGTGTCCAAACAATTATTAAAGGTCCAGTATGCCCAATAAATGTAATGTTTTGATCATTATTAATAATAAACATATCGCTCGTTGCTTGACGGACAAGGACTAGAGTTATAGGGGGATATGATTCCACAAGAGAGGGGGCTTGAGGGGCTAAGTGTTTATTCCTATGTTAGTTACCATTTTTGCCTAAGGGAGGGGATCAATTACATGAGCTTCTTGGGGAAGGCCAGGAGGTTCTTGATTCCCCACAAAGTTACTTAAACCTGCTTCTAGTCTGATGGGGGGTTCGAATGATGGCTTGTTCGTTGATTTTCATGTACGTTCATTCATTTACCTTGCCCAATTTCATGCACTCACTCACCCATTCATTGATCCATCCTCACCTGCATCCTGGCTTGGAAAAGGGAACCGAACTGCTGATAATTATCCATGGAATAGTTGGCTATGATGGTCGCTGGTGTAATCCAGCCATGACCTGGGGCCTGCATGTTTGAGATGTGTTGGCTTGTGCCCTATTTTTCTCACAACGGTGAGTCCTGAGAGTTCAAGCATTGAGATTCTGGACTAGCTGTTTTGGAGGCCCTGGAAAAAGGAGAAGGATTGCTTGGGGGACTGTGTGGCAGAGAAGGGTGGAGGTCCATTCTCTTGGGCGGTACAGACTAGGTAGAAGAGAGATGAGTACTTGGATTTTTTTGGGTGCTGGGAAACTTGTGAGATATTGAGAGATGACTGGTTTGCGAACCCAAGTACACTCTAGAACCATCCTTGTGGATTAATAGCCCTAGCTCAGGGGTGACACTATTGTTGAGATTTGGAGCAGTGGTGTCTACGGTTGGGTGGAACGTCCTTGGTCTACAGCTAGTTGGTGTCACCTTTTTATAAAGATAAGTAATCTTTGTTGTGATATTATTATCTGTGTATGAATGTATTATGCTGTGTATTTTAATTATTGTTTAACTAAATCTTAGATTATGCATGCTTGCTAAATATTGTTGTGCATGTCATTAAAGTCTCTTCTTTTATGCATCCTAAAATTTTAAAAAGGTATCGGTAAGAGAAAGAAATCCAAGGGCGGGCTTGAAGGTAGCATACCCCAGCCTGTGGGTGGCTGGGGATGTTACAGGTTGTATGTGGACACGATCTTCCCGATTCCATGGAACTTAGTTAGAAATTGAGGCTATAAATAGAGGACCCAATGGGTCAATATGACATGAGACATATGCCAATGTTGAACATGATGGCGTGCGTTTTTTATATGCATTGTTATGTTTTGATCACAATGCAGTGTTCTTAAGTCTTGTAACAGCGTCTTTAGACACCACATGTTTTTACTTGAAGTTATTCCTCTTTGAATATCTACAATTTTATTTATTTGTGACATATCTGGTTACACCCAATCCCCAACATTATATTATTTGGAATTTGTTATTTGAACAATGGATTTAGTCCCAACAAGGAGAAAACTTGACATAAAGAGGGTGGTTCCTGAATGATACATTGAACATAATGTTGTCATGAATTATGTTGAACTGCCCATGTGGAAGACCTTTAAATTACTTCTCTATGTTTCAATATGAAGCTTCAATTGATGCATCAAAACCATAATCATTATTTTAAGTGCCTTAGAATGGAAGTCTCCAATACTCTCTAGAACATAATGAATAAACCAGAGTTACAACTAGGGAGCATAGGAAAATTCTATTTGAATACCTATTTCATGCATTGGACAGTTTACAAGTACATTTGGTTGCTTCAAGGTCCATTTTCAAAAACGGTAAATTGAAAAAGGTTTCAGGATTGCAATGAAGCATAAAATAAATCTCTTTAAGGAACACCACTAACCAGGAATGTGGAAAATCAACCCAATGTGCCACATGCCTCAATCTCCTGACCTACCACATGCCTCACCCATCTCATGCACTTAGCTACTTGTCCTTTGCTTCACTGACTTGCAATATTTTCAATATGCCCCTTTGTTTCCATTGTGGTATTTTGTTCACTCTTGTCATTTGGAAGACCCATATATGTCACCACTAATGCCTATGAAGCATCCCTTAAAGACTAAGGTTAAGTGTCCATTGAATAAGTACCACAAGGAGATTGATCTATCTATGTCACTTGCTTGATCGAGCAAAATTATTTTCGATTAACATTTTTCAAATGTCATAGGGATGCATGCTTTAATGAGGATATCTTCACTCTAAAGAAATAGAAGAAAGTAAATTGGTTCCCATTCAATAATTTTATGGCCAAGCCAACCCAAGGGAATGGGTAACCAAGGTTTTTGAATGTCTGAGGATGCCATTTTTCTCCTTGTATATATAGTGCTTTAGATGTATAATGAAAAGGAAATCCCTCTTAGGGACCTAGTTGCTAATACAAATCATTACAAGACATAGATCCTTCATAGAATTAAAGTATACATAAACACTTTCCTAGGTCATGGAGGTTGAGTTGACTATTCAATAGCTTGTTCTAGCATCCCTTTGAGCAACAATTCTAGGTGTATATGAACCAACATCGAAGCTCCCAATCAAGATCCAGTCTATTTAAAATTGGTAAATATATAATATATATTTTGAGTAATCATTGTAACTAGAAATAAAGATAGATCTAACTATAATGGTTTTGAGTTACAACTAGATATAATGAATGGATCCCAATTGTTACTGATCATTGTGATTTAATATATTTCAAAGGGAATTATCTATCCTTGATCATAGTTCATGGTACAATAGGTAGTAATTAAAGACAAAGGTTCCATTTATAATTTTAGTTTGAGAGTAAGACAATTCCAAGGCCATTTGTTTGATATCCATAGTTTTAGTGTCAAGTTCTTATTAAGAAACTATAGTGATCCTCGCATTTGACTGATCCAAGCACTACAAGACACAACGAAATGAGAGAAAACAATCCCACATTGAAGTTCAGTTTGATATTTTTCTCATGAATAGAACCAAGTGTGGGAATTACTCCCCTTCCTTGTCCTCAGGTGCTCTTTCTAGAACTAGATTGAAAAGTGTAAGTTGTATAATATTAGTTCTACAACCAATTAAAGTATATACAACAATATGTTTTGAGTAGATATGCTACTTACTTCTAGCTATATGTCTTGGAAAAAAATTTACTCCTCCCTGTCCCTCTCTCTAACTCTTAAATAATAGATAAAATGAATCATGTAACTACTATCCCATTTGATTGAATGATCAAACCCTCATTACATTATCAACCCTTACTAGTAGTTCTGCTCGTTTTTTGTAAGCGGCGTAATGCATTCCAAATAGAAGAATAACTTGAATATAGTCTACAAAATAAAATAGCAGTATTCACATAGATGTAAATTATAATCTTGTTAGTGAATTTAAATACACAATTGTGATAATGTTGGTATTAATACTTTTCCATATGGTTATAGAAAATTAGTCTGAGAGGGTGTCATGGTTGGTAGGAACACTTGTATAGGAGGTTTTGAAATTTTTGCAAGGTATGCTTGAGGGGACTAACGTATTATCGTATTTTATGTAAAGAAATTGGCTTCAAGGAGTCTTAGAGTAGGGCATAAATGAACTATAATCAAACAAGGGAAATAATATTGTTATATAAATTATTTACCTTATTATTCCTCATCCTTGTGTTTCTGTCTATGGTACTTATGGGTGTAGAGAAAGGGATAACATGGATTAGGAATAGTTATTGGGATTNATAAATGAACTATAATCAAACAAGGGAAATAATATTGTTATATAAATTATTTACCTTATTATTCCTCATCCTTGTGTTTCTGTCTATGGTACTTATGGGTGTAGAGAAAGGGATAACATGGATTAGGAATAGTTATTGGGATTAGGACAGGTTCCTGATGTGTGAAAATAATGTAAAGAAAATGATTGAGATGGATGTACACTTACCATATAATTTCTTGCAACCCACTATGCTCTTTTCAATCTTATAGGTAAAGGAAAAAGTGTTTGTAGGTGAGGCCACCACAACTAACATAGCCTATGTAAAGTTGTACTCAATCCGTGTGTAAAATTTTTGATGATGTGTAGCCATGGTGTAACATACCCAATACCCTTCATCAACCATTGAGGATATAAGGTACCTCTTGGGATCACAATATTTTCACTTTTATACTTTGATACCAATATTTTTTCCCCCTACTATGAATTTACGAATGCACTTAACATGAAAAGAAAAATTATGCAATTACAATAAAATATTCACTATTATAGATGCGAAATTATTATTTAAACAAAATAATCACTAAAAAACACTATAAACATCATTAAATTATTCATAAGGAAAAATGAATCATAACACCTATCTTTATGGAAACAAGACATCAATTGGCTATGGGAAAAGTATGTTCCACCCAACCATAGGATCTCTTTTTTCCCGTAATCTTTTTGCAATAGGGCCACCCCAAGCCGAGGTTGTGAGTCCATAAGAATGTGTAATATCCCCAATTTTAAACCCCATAATTTATAATGTAATTTTGTAAATATGAATTAGGCTAGTGAGTCAATATGTTTGGGTGACATAGACTATATGAATTGGTATGGCCAAGAGACAAGAAATGTAAAATGTAAATTAAAATAATTAATAAATATAAATCATTGGTTGTGTACAAGAAAAATGATACAATGGGGGGATATGGGGTTAAAGAGGTGTCCAAGGGTTACCCATTTATATTAATCCAAGACTTTTTCATATTAAGGTTACATCCTTTGAAATATCAAGAGATATAATAAGTGATGTAAGACTGGTAGGTAGGAAATGTCAACTCACCAGTTTATGATAACAAGGGCTGAGTAGAACCACTTTTTGCAAAATGTGAGTGTCAAGATTTCTTGAGAAGAAAAGGAAATTTGAGTTCCGTTTTGAGTCTTTTTTACATGTTGGTTTTGAAGAGAAATAAGAGCATTAAGTGCTAGAAAACGAGCACCAAGCATGCTATGATTAATGACAACCATTGGTGGGATGAATTTTATGTTGAAATCGAGGTTGTATGCTTGTAAGTGACATTTTCCTATTAAGGAAATGGCTCAAGAGCCTCGAGAAGGCTATTGTGAGTACTCCTTGAGAAATTTTGAGTTCCTGGAGTTCCCAGCTGATAGATTATTGGCCAACCAAGTGCACTGGATCCATGGAGGGAAGTGGGAAGGCATAAGGGACTGCATGGAAGAGAAGGGGGATCTCATTCCTTGGGTTGTGCATGTTGTGGGGAAGAGACCTAGTGGATTGGAACTAATATTCAAGTAGAACATTGGTTTTGGGTCGGTGATTATATGGAGAGTGGAAAACCAAGAGGGCCAGACCTCCTTGTGGACTCATAGCCTCATCTTGGGGGTGGCCTTCTATTGAGAGAAATGGAACAACAGTTCCTATGGCTGGGAGGAATGTCCCATGTATGTATCCAATCGGTTTAGCTAATTAAAGATAAATTTTATTTTATTTATGTTATGTTATTCCACTGTGTAAATGTTTACTTTGATTACTATGTGTGTTTTCTAACTTAGTTGCATTTAGCATTTTATAATTTGTTGTAGATGCACAGAATAAATCAACATGTAGTAATTGTAATATTTAATTGTATCAGAGAAAGAAGAAAAAAATGATATACTAGTAACGAGTATTTTACAAGTGGTATTAGAGTTGTAGGTTTTAACATTGGACCTATAGGATTTTATACAACACCGCAGATTGTCACTTGTGTGGATTTGGGCAGAAAATTGAGTTCGCCTAGCTTGTGAAATCGAGGTCAAAACCCCTCAAAATTCCAATTTTTGTGTTGATTTCTTTTTGTAGAGGTCAACCTGGTTGATGTACTGGTTGAATGCGGCTTGGAGGGGTTAAAATTTGGATCAGTGGATGAGATGGGTGTATTTCATGACATTCACAAAAATCACAGATTCACAAGTTCAAAAAATCTCGAAAATCATCTAAGTATAGAAATGTTCTTGGGTAGTCGATATAGCATGTATTGGCGAGAAACAAAGATCTTAAGCTGCCAAAAAAGGAGCATATTGGAGAAGAAAGTGAATCTTTGACCGATACATTAAAAAATAAAGTGAATCTTAGTCCATTGTGTTGGAGAAGAAAGAAAATCTGTGACTGATACATTGATGAAGAAAGCCAATCTTCGATTGAAATGTTGAGAAGGAAAGACAATCTTTGACTGAAACATCGATGAAGAAAGAAAATATTCGATCAATACATCGACAAATAAAGTGAATTTTTGGTCGAAAATTCAGTGAAGAAATCCAATATTGCACTGAAATGTCAGTGAGAAAAGAAGATAAGTGGTCGAAATGTTGTCGAGAAAAGACGATAATTTGTCGACAAGGAAAGAAGATATGTCACTGGAAGAAAAAGATATCTCTAAGTTATATATAAAGGAGCATATCAATGGAAAAATATATTTATGTGTCACTAATAAAGGCATGTGTAAAATGGGAATGTGAATCATGCGTTTATACATCAATGAAGAAAGAGGATCTGGTGTTGATACGCTGGCGAGGAAAAGACATTCCATCACCGATACATCAGCGAAAAAATATTCTTCTGGCACTAAACAATCGATGGAGAATGTGATTTTGGGGATGAAATTTTGGTGAAAGGAAAATATAAGAGAGAAAAAAGAAGAGAAGGAAGAGAAGATGAGAAAGAGAGAAGAGAATTAGAGGAAAGGGAAGGAGAAATAACCAATTTTACAAAACAAAATCTAGAGTCAAAAATTTGTTGTGGAAATAACATGAGTAGTTTAAATCCAATTAAGATGAAATTTAAGGGGCTTATCCACAATGAAGAGGGATATAAGAATGTGGGTGAGGGCCACTGGATAATTTTGCTTCAATTTTCCTTAAAACACAAATTGGTGACTTTTGAAGATCCAGGTCGTCCTCAGTAACCGAGGCCCAAATATGGGTGAAAATTAGATAGATATCTAAAAAATATGGCATGAATATACTCATTTGGGATCCTAGAAAAATTCGATTGGAGTTGGTGTGGATATGCTCAGACAAGGAAAAATCCACTATTTTTTGGCACAGTGGGGGGATTTATGAAATCTTCAGAGGAGGAAAAGGGACCCAAGATCACCTATCTAGAAAAAATTATTTATTCAACATTTCATATACTCATCAATATGGACAAATTTTTCATGAGGGGATTTCTGCCAGTTTTTCTCTATTAGGGAGATAGCGATTTTTGATTGAAAAATCCAAGTCTGGACAAAATGAAAAAGGTAAAAATTGCCAAATATAGATTGATGCAGAAGTTGGATGGATTGTCATATCCTAAACATGAGAGTTGTTGTGTATTCAAAATCATGAATACTAATAGTACCATATATAAAAAAAAAGTATGGTTCTCTCCATATTTTCTTCCATGAAATGCAGAAATCAACCCTTGAGATTTTGTTACTAGTGAAACAAGTGCTAAAGGGGTGAAAATATTGATTTCAAAGGGCCAAAACTTTCAGGTCAGAAATTAGATTGAGACATAAGTATAGCCATTGGAAAGGTAATATAGAGGAAAACATGATGGTAGGTTTATGTTATCCTAGGAAGAAATTGGTGATGTTATAAATCTACAAGAAAAGGGAAAATAAACTATGTGAACCATGCAATTGCTTAATGGGAAGGTCTCCAAACAATGTCAAATTTTGGGAAAACATTTCTAGATGGTATTGGTATAGGAAATATGTTAGTGTCGGGTAATAAAGAGTGTATATACTCATGATAGCTCCTATGCAGAGGTAGAAAGGCAAATTTGGAGTACGCCAACTTGGAAAATAAAAGGGGTTGAGTTTTAAATAACAAGGTATTGTGGATGAGCAGGGGAAAACAAATAGAGAATTTAATGTCAAGAGATTATTGTCGGGGTGATCAATAAAATGATAATATGAAGTTGGGAATCTCTGAAGAGGTGTTGAAAGATTTATCAACAAAAAGTATTGATGATGTAGTTTGTCTACTCTTGAATAAATACTAGTTACAACATGAGGAAGGGAAAGAATTTGATCTTGTAAATGAAACAGGTTATAAACAGGATAGTTCATTTGAGCACCAAAATAGTTATTACTTGCAGGAAAATGACATGGAAGCGAGGTAGAGCATGTAGATGTTTTCTAACACAATAAAGAGCTACAAGGCAAGTAATGAAAATTGGATAAAGGACTCTGAAAGAGTAGATCCAAATTAGTATTCAATTGCTACAGAGGTTAAATGAATTGCAAAGTAAAAGTGACAAGGATTTTCACGTAGGAAATGAATCTAGTAGGTGAATAATTCCATTAATAGGTGCAGGAAGGAAATCTAATCCTCCAGAGCATTGATGATGGATGCAAATATTGTTGCAAAAGAGAACAATATCCCATGAGATAATGGGTGACTCATAGGGATGGTTAAATGATCTCTAGGGACTAGTTTATGAGGACTTAGAAGGGTTTCTATTTATGAATTGGAAATTATGGTTGAAGTGTTCAAGGAAAGAAAGAAATTCGCTTTTGTTATGAGAATTCACAGTGGAATCAAGGTATAGGTGTAAATGATTCAAGGGATAGAATAATGAAGGCCTATTCACTCAAAAGTTCCAATGGATGAAAACAACACTCCATTGGAAGTATTTTGGTATTGAGTGGAAAAACATGGTTTTGCATTGAATCACTAATGAAGTGAAGAAAAATAATTTAAAATTGGGAAAAAAAAATGGATAGCTATAGATAACGGAAATGGATGAGATAATGATAATGGCTACGGTGTTTCAAGGATACTGTAGTATCGAGGCAATGGAATGATAGGAACTACCTCATTCCAAGGTGTCAAAATGTTCTGGGAAGGTAAAACTTAATGGTGATTGCCTAAGCAGAGGTAGCTTACAATAAGACATATTGGATGGAAATGAAGGATGGGTGTTTATGTTCATATTGCTCACAATCCCAAAAACAACCTCGCGAGGATAAAATATCCCCTTTCATTTTTATGGAGGTGGTACTCCTCTCTGATATGTTGGAAGATTATTTGTGTGGTTCTAAATGAATGAAAAGGGTGAATGCTAAAGATAAAAACTTGAAAGATATTCCAAGAAAGATTGTATATACAAATGTACAAACCTTATATAAAATTATGCAGCTGCACAAATATACATCATATCATTTAAAGAAATAAAGGATAAATTGTGTCAGGAGAGATTTGTGTCTACAAGATTTTTGGAGTCTCCTTTCAATAGACATTCTGCCTTTCTTGCAAGATAAAATGAACATGGAATCTGCTATGACTTTTGCAATATGAAATAAAAATGGACGAGTCTTCAAAGAAGTTTAAATGATAACTTCATTACATTTCAAAAATTATTTTGATAGGAAATACATTTGAAATCACATGCTTTCAACTCAAGTCTGAAAAATCACTAATGTAGTGCCCCAAAATAGTTCTTTGCGGGATAAATTTATAATAATAAACCAATATGACAAGTTCAATAATGTATGGAACAAGAGAACTGAAACAACCTCAAAATATTTCAATGACAATCACATGAACTGAAATAAACCACCTCTACTTTTTACAGGTAGATATTCCTCGCCTTTGGACCTGAAATATTACAAGATGAATGAAGATTTCTAGAGAAAGAACTAAATAGAACCAAATATTCCTATTTTCCATACATACATGGAATATTTGATGGAAAGAAACAGAAAGGAAAAAAATGTAAGGAGAAAATATTTAGTAGGCTAGTCCACCGAATGTTGGAAAGATAGAGCTTTGCTTCCTATAGACTCTTCACCACTTTAGAAAATTCTGACTGGGACATTCTCAAAATACACTTGGCTACTTTATTTTCCAACTTATTCCTCTTTTCCTTGGGAATATGCACAAATGCAACACAACCAAAGACTTTGAGATGTGAAAGTGAAGGCTTCTTACCAAACCATACCTCATGTGGAGTCAAGTCGACTAGAATTGATGAATGAGACATATTTACAAAATATCATGTAGTTTCAACTTCCTCTGCCTAGAATTCTTGTGTGAGTCTAACACTATTGAGCATGTTCATTGCCTTTTCCATCAATGTTTTTTTCATTCTATCGATAAATCCATTCTATTGTGGGGTATATGGAGTGGTATTTTGGCGTTCTATGCCACATTGGTTACAAAATTTCTCAAATTATTTACCACATAATTCACCTCCATTGTTAGTTCTCAACACTTTTATCTTTTTATCTATCTGGTTTCCCACAAGATATTTAAACCCTTTGAACTTATTTAAAACCTCAGATTTGTTCCTAGGGAAATATAGCTATGTCTTCCTGGAGAAATCATGTATGAAGAAAACATAACACAAAGGTCCATGGGACTGGTACAGGCCCAAACACATCACTTTGTATCAATTCTAGGATCCCCTTTTCCCCTGTAGCTCCAGATGGGAATATTACATGATTTTTTTTCCATATATGCAATGTTCACAAAAAATCAACTTCTAAATTAAAATCTAGAAAAAAATCAACCATACCTTTGTTATGCATAGCTAGAAGTCCTTTTTCTTTGATATGTCTCATCATATGGTGCCATAGCATGGTCTAGTTGACCAAAAGAGGAATAATCGATTCACTTGGAGTCTATTCGACCTAAGTCGAGTCAATTTTCATTCGATTCGACTTCAGTGACAACAATACTATTGCATCTAGTTGAATCGATACTCCCAAAAACTTGTATAGATTTCCAATCCGAAATCCCTCATTAAAACCATCACTTCCCTGGCCATTTTGCATGAATCGTTATAAAATAAAGTTTTCAAACATGCATCACTCATTTTGTTGAAAGATATTATATTTCTTTCCAAACCTAGAATATGTAGTACACATGGAAGGGTTCTAATCCTCCCATCTTGTAGCATCCATTAGACTCTTCCTTGTCCAAAATATTTGGTTGTCGAGTTGTCCCCAAAGAATACATCTCCTTATTCATATCTCCCATACTCACAAAACCAATTCTTGTGAGGTTTAGTATGAAAATATGCACTTGAGTTGATCAACCAAACATTGTGCTATGACTGTGTACTAGTCGACACCAGATACACATCTCTTCCTTTGTCTAGAGAAGTATTTCCTTTAGTCGACTAATTCTCATCAAATCCATAACTTTTCTCAACAACCTTTGACTTGCACTCCCTTTTATAATTTCTAGATTTACTACATTTCTAGCATCTTCTTTTCAACTGAACCAGGGGTTTAGATCTACCCTTCGACTTAGACCGTCGACTAGAGAATTTACCTTTACCTATGTTTATCGATCGACCTATCACCATAAAGGAATCCTTGGTTGATCCTTCCATGTTATTCCACGTAATTTCCTATTATAGCATAGATGCAACCACATGTTCAAGAATTAATGTGGTTTCATTACTCCCAATAGCCATGACTAGACTATCCCATGAATATGGCAAAGAACACAACAAACTAATACATTGTTGGAAAATTGGTTGTCATTGATGTCAACTTTAGAAGAAGTCTATAAGCCTCTAGAATTAATGGGTATAATTGAAGAAGTCTCTAAAGTGGTCCACTTATGGTGTAGCTTTAGGCATGGCCCTCACGGGAAGACACTTTGAATAAATCTACAAGAATCCTAGAGTTGTGGTCATGAAGCCTTAAGTTGTTTGAGGAGAAAGAGGATGATGAGATCTACCAATGCATTTAAAGATCTCATATATAGATATTCCTTTTCATTCTATTTCCAATCGCAGGTGTTGTTGAGACCTAATTTTTCACCCTTGTCCCTCCTCTCTCATTCCCCTATACCTTCATCAAAATCATTCCTCGTCTGCTTGGTTAAGTCGATTTCCCATTACTAAATGAATCATTTTTTATCATTATATTTCTTGATTGATTATTTGCGCCAATTATTTATGTTTTCTTGAAGGATAATTGTGTGTCGTGGTTTGGGTTCAAAATAATTGTCATCGTGTTTTTCATTGATTGAGCTTGCAACAGGTCGATCAAGTCCTTTGTATGCACAATAAATATCCATAGAAAAAATTGAACAATTCAGAGCAATAGATTTCGGGCTTAGATTGTAATCAAACATACAGGCCAAATTTTCGATGGTGGAGATCCAACATTCAATTCAGATCAATGGCTCTCATGCATTCAGAGTTTCAAAATCGTGCGAGGTTTAACAATAAAGCAATAGGAACATCATTCCGCGACTTCGACATTCAGGCATTTGAACTTGTCATTGTTTCAATCTTCCAAAGTGCATTAATGTCGAAGTGCCAAATCCTCCGAACACCGAAGTTCCAGAAATGTTGCCACATCACTATGGGAGATTTTCATTCTGGGAGGTTTCAATCCAGAACAAGTGCATATCATCGGAGCCCCAAAATGTCAGAGCCCTGAAGCACCAAAGTTCCTGAAATGTTGCCATGTCACTCGATGAGTTCGGTCCTCCGGGTGATATGTAGACATTGCATTCAAAAACTCTTGAACCCCGAATAGCTGGAGACACGTGGCATTCATCTGATGATATGCGTGGCATTCATTTGTCGCTGACACATGGCACCCATTTCAGGTACCTTTGGTTATGTCATCTGCTCATTATCACATGACACGTGTCACTCTTCTTTTTATGACACATCACTATGCGGCCACATCACTCTGGGAGATCGTCCTCTGGGATATTCTCAAACTCTACAGTCAAAATATCCTGAATGTCGGATCCCGAAGTCCTGAAATATTTAGTGATAAAGATACCTTAATCTTGGGTTAATTAGCAATAAGTGTTGGTTAATGACTCTAGGAGATATTCATACTCCACATTCAAAATCTCTCGAATGCCGAAAATCCAGAGATGTGTGCCATTCATTTGGTTACAATGCGTGGCATTCATCTATCGATGACATGTGGCACTCATTCCAGGCACCTTTGGTTACATCATATGGGTTATTTCAGGGGACACGTGTCACTCTCATTTTTATGAGACTTCATATATTGTGACGACATGTTTCCATGTCACTTCGGAGGGTTGCCACTTCGGAAGATTTCAAGCCAGGAGCATACGCAGTTTCCCAAAGTCTGGAGCCCCCATGTGTTGGAGTCTTGAAGTCCCAAAATGTTTAAGGATAAAGATAATATCGGGTTAATTAGAAAAATGTGTTGGTTAATGACTTTGGGAGTTCGGTCCTCTAGGAGATATATATACTTCACACTCGAAATCTCTCGAACGTTGAATTTTCGAAGTGGCTTATCCTCATTTATTGCATATTTTGAAGTTTTTAAAAGGCATCAAAACAGGAATGCCGAGCCAGTAAAAGATATAATATTATTCGTCTGACAGCAGCTCGGTGATAGACAAGAGGTATAGAACTAAAGCTTCAGATCCAAAACCTGCAACACCACAACTAGGAATTGGAGAAACTACACACCCAGACTGCAGAAGGAATATAAGAGACTCTAGAAAAGTTCCAAAAGACTTGCTTCTTACCCCCAGGAGATGAGTTGAGGAAGAACATTGAAAAAACATCCAGTTATCTCCCAGTGGCCTCCAACAGTGTGCATGGATGTCAACTCTCGATACATAACTCACTTATGTCACTCCTAGTCATTTTCTGTCAAATCTCAGTTCACTCCAGCATATGCATCGGTCTAGTTTCATTGCTAGTAATAGTCTTTAGTTGTTAATTGCAGGACTCTTTTAGATTAAGGAATAATAAGTGGTGTTTTATGTGTGATAAGAACCACTCCTTTTTTATTAAGTCAAGATCAAAGTATACATTAATATACTCCAACAGTGTTTTAGTTAAGTTAATAATTTGTTTTACAAATGATGTTGTAGAGTTAAGCCCCAGTTCCACACTAGTCGAGGGCCTCTACATATTTGATAAATAGGAAGTTGTTGTATGTTTTGAGGGTTCATTTTTTGGGAGAAGAATATCAATACATCAGACTGGTTGAACCTATTCTATGCACGGATTAAATCTCTCTACCCGGTGAATATACTCTTGATGACAATGTGTTTTTTCCAAATTTAAATGTGTTTTTTTTTTTATCTTATCTTGAATGTCATTTTTTATTTGTGCAAAGTACATTTCATTTCCTTTCAGCTATTGTATGACTTATATTTATTGATATGCAACCTGTAAAACAAATAATTCTTTGGTGAAGATATGTTTTTATTGCAACCTATGGGAATAATTGTGTTTGGATACATGTTTAATGCCTTGAAATGATAGTTTAAGACTTAAACTTCTTACAGCAGTTAATTCATTGAGTTTTTTGTTGTTTCCCTTTGTTTTTTACCTCTACTATATCACTTGTCTATAATTTGTGTTCCACAAGCCAAGGAGGACCCTCCTCCTTATCATTTTTCCAACCCAACCATGTTTATGTCTTGGTAAACCAACCCTCTAACTGACCAACAAAATAAATAAATAAACCAACCATTCCAAAACTTGAGGTGACCTAGCTATGCCCTTTATAAGTCAGGTGTAGACTTTAGGACCAACATCTTCTAGCACTACTGTCAGGAAACGAAGCAATATTTCCCTAGGATAACGACAACGACCAGATCTGAAATTTGATGGTGAACAAAGATCAGACACATTCAGACTGTCATCTTTCACCTGGCGATTCCATTGAATAAACTTCACAAAAGAAATATTGGCTCGCAGGAAATGACTCAAGAGATCAAAATATGAGCACATTAAATCCACAAAGGCTCATCCTAACCCTGAGAAGGACACAGTAGTCTCTGAGCCAAAAAGGAAACTAAGAAAATCCACATCCTTAGCTCAAAGATATACCTCACCCCTCAAGGGTAAATATGCACCTCAAGAATATAATTTTCTCCATTATCACAAGAATATCAAATTTGCTATCCCTAAGAATCACAATTCCAAGGAACCTCAGATACCTTCAACTCCTTCGTCTACTTCATCATCCAGTCCAACATCCACCCATGTAGCTCCAATAAATATTCAGATTCTTATTGCCCAAACAATGGTTGCTAATAGGATGGATGCCATAATTGTTTCCAGATATGCACCCCTAGTTCTACTTGTAGGATTACATGCACTCCCAACCACAAATTACATGAAATATTTTCCAAGATATAATGGGGAAGGGGATGTTACAACTGAGGAACATCAGGTATCCTTCTACAGCTTTGCAAACAACTTCAACATTGACTATGCAGATGTGTGGATGAGGTTATTTATACAGATCCTGGATGGGGAAGTAAGGAAATGGTTTCGGGGCCTCCTTCCGGCCTCCATTGCAGATATCAATGTGTTAGATGAAGCTTTCATAAAGCAATGGGGAGATAGAAGGGATTATCTTTATTACATCGTTGAGTTTGGGGCCCTTAAGAGAAAGAATGGTGAGTCTATTTTGGACTTCACCAAGAGATTTAATAAGATGTATGGTAGGATCCCAAATGATATCAAAACAATGCAAGCCTCTACCAAGACCACTTATGAAAATGCATTTGATGTAGAATTATCCCTTCTGTTGAGGGAGAGAAGATCGACCACCTTATTTTCTATGCAATGAGAATGATCCAGATTTTATGAGAAGAACGAAATGACTACATATTATTAACAAGTGCTTAACACAAAATAACAGAGATAGAGTAAAACTAGTTTTCTATTCAATAAGGAAATAAGCTGAAACTGTAAAATGCAGTGGAAACAAGCTTGTTGGAATGGTGGCGGCGTATCTCTGAGAAGAGATGTGACGGTTGTGCTCATTCGAAAGAAGATGATTACAATGAGGCTTTGAAGAAATTTTTACAATAAACAAGAATGAAAAAAACCCTATACATCTAAAAACCTAACCCTAGGAGATGAAGCGCCAAAAGTCATGTGGGCCCCTTTTGGGTAAGTTAGTACATCAACTTCCCGGGGTCGTAACTTTTGCATACGATCTTTGTTTTAGGCGTGTGATAGCCCGTTGGAAAGGTATAGTTGAGGAGATTAATTTTGGGGGACAAATCATTCCTTTGTCTATGATTGAGAATCTCAATCCTTAAAAACCTTCATTTAGTCCCTCAAAATGCCCCCAGAAGTTAAAAATGCTAAAAATAGTAAATTGCCAAAATTGTCAGAAAACTGTTTTGAGCCAGTTGGAAAAGATGGGTGGCCATCGATATCCACCTAGATCAAAGAAATCATTGAGGTTGAGTCCAACATATTATCATTAGACAGGTTAAAGACTAGATCTGAAAAAGACAAGAAGAAACAAAGAGAGGATTCCCCTGCGTCCTCTAACCCAGCTACATCTCATCCCAAACTTGATAAAATGAACAAAAATTTGAAGCATTTGACATCTGAAATAGCTAATCTGAAATGGGAATCTAAACAACCAAACAAATATTTTCAAGGGGTTGGGAATAGAAATCCCATCCAATTTAGAAGGCTGAATGATGCCCTCATATAATGCAAAGAGAGAGGAGGAATGTTGATGACCAAAGAGTAGTACCTCCTTTCCAAAACAACCATGTACATCAACCATGCACATAAATACATGTACCTTATACCATACCATGTGCCAACCATGAAATGTATCTCATATACCATATCAAGCATCAAACCTGTACTATACCATGTACCATAAGATATGTTGAACAAGTAATACCAAGAGTGTATCTCAACCAAGTACCATCACCACTAAGAGATGTCTCATATGCATGTACTAACATATGCCAAGTGTATATATCAATAATGTATCAATATCAAGGGTAGACCACTAACACAACAACCATACACCTTGTACCAATAAACCAAGAAGTGTACTAGCAATGTATCTCATCCAACATATACCATATACCATGAAATGTCTCTACTCATATGGCTCAAGCATGATCCTCAATATCAAAAATATGTAGTCTCATAACACAATATCCACTAGTACATATTGTAAAAATTCTGACGTTTTATTTGCGGCGTTATGGAAAAAATTGTCCATATTGTCGCAAAATAGAGGAAATTAAAAAAAAAAAATCATATTGCCCGATAACGTCGGTCTTGCCACGTTAACGTCTCTCTTGCCACGTTGACGTCTCTCTTGCCACGTTTTCCACCAGAACGTCTCTCTTGCCACATTTTTGACATAGACGTCGTTCTTTCCACATTTGTGAAGATTGATAGACATTAACGTCATTCTTGCCACAACATATAGTCATTTATATGTTGTAACAATGAATTATCTATAGTAGATACATTAGATTATCATTGTTTCCCAGACTCGACTAGCCAATTTAGGAACATTACATCATCTTATTGCAGTTTATCCACAGTTTCGGAGGAGGAGCGATTTGACTAAGAGGCTCTTGGATTTGTTCTAAGGGGGGCAATTTACCTTTCTCTGTAGTGCCATGGCACTAGGAGGTTGGCTGGGATTTATTGAGGGCCGAACCCTCTCTTTGATGAGTAGTGAGACCATTATGAGGGAGCCGTGAGGTTTGGAGTAGGCCGCGTGGCCCTTGATTAGGATGCAGGGGATAGAGGAGGGCCACGGGCCCCTTATTGTTGAGCAGAGAGGGTTTGAGAGGGCCGTAGGCCCATCTGGTTGAAGCTGTGGGGTTTGGTGAGGACCGTGAGTCCATTTGCCAAGTCGTGAGGGTAAGAAGGAAGGTTGTGGGGCCTCTTACAGATTCGTGGAGGCTTTGGAGGAGGGCCGCAGCCCTGTTCTGTGCATTTGGAGGATCGAAGGAGGCTTGGGGAGCTTGGAGCAGCTCGGAAACACTTGTTGGGGAGACAGTGGCATTATCCAGGTTTTGTTTGAGTTTTGCGGTATTTTTGTTGATGTATTACAGCTGCTGTAGCAGCCAATAGTTGTTTATTCTTGTTGTGTATCAGATTCCATGCATAATAAAATGCCAAAGTTGTCTCTTCAGTATTATGTGTAATTCGATGGTATGCAATATGTTTGATGAAATGCCCACCAAAAAAATACATGCAAACTATTTGTAGAAAGCACTCAATCAGCTTAATAACATATGTAATGCAAAACATTTGACAAAGGCATATAACCAAAACAATAAAATTGACATCAAACAAAATATCCTATAACAACTCTATTGGGGGATATTATATAGTTGGCAGAGTCTCAAGCTACTATAGAATTTAGACAATGGAATTACAAAATCGACCACAAAATCTAAACCCTACAAGCAATTGATTTGACGTATTTAGACATAATTAAAAAAAAAAAACAAATCTTCGTCTTTGGACATTTGAAAAGGCAAATAGAAGCATTATGCTTTGCTAACTTACGAGATGGCATTGGTCACCCCACTTTGCATTGCTATCAAAATTGTGCATAGTTAACAACATACATACCTTTTATAATAAAGCAAGCTCTAAACATGCAATAATTCCATTTTAATTTAATCTATAAATCTCACTCCCAG
>ML804320.1:71802-108513 GCA_009831015.1 Picea engelmannii | reverse complement strand
CATATAAGCTAATTACTAGGGTAGTCTTTTATTTCAAGTTTTCGACTGTTAGCCATGTCAAGTTTGTGGGATAAAAAAGATTAATCTTTTGGTCAGGTGACTCCTCCGATTTTGGGATCTCTCAACCTACACATGGGCTTCCCCAACACCAGGAAACTTTCATCATCTTCCGGAAGAGGATTTTATCCATATCCTGCAAAATTTCCTCTTAAAGATGTAAGATCCTTAGCGACACAGACTTCCCACACTTGTTCATTTTCATAATTTAACAGGTTAAACAATGGCAACAAAAAGAATATCCCATTTACTCATAATTTCGATTCATTGATTCCAAACATTCACATTTCCCATTTAAATAAAATAAATACATAATCACATCATTCATGCACAATTAACAGATCAAGTTAAACACTTATCTGATCAAGGAAATAACCAACACCAACTGGCTAAGAGATGACACATTTCCTCCCTACCTTAGGCTATATTTTAGAGTGAATTTCTATAGTACTCCACCCTTGTGCAAAGCCATAATACCAAAAGGGGAATGATTCAGTTGGTTTCCAATCTTAGAATTATCTAGGAAGGTTACTCTCCTTCTTCCATTGACAACATCAAAAGTTTCCCCCTTACCACTGAGCTCAGGGTTAGTACAAGTTTATCAGGTAGTTTATCAATTGTGTTTCCTCTACACAAGGGAGTCCCTTGTCTATTATATAGTCTCTCGGCGACATCCCCTTAACAATGTCAGTTTTCGTCCAGTAAGTACCAAGTTGTAGCCCTCTTTTTCTCAAGTCTAGATCTGATTATTATTTGTTTTAGGGTGATCATCAATAACTCAGAAGAGATTCCTATTTTCTTCAAGGAAAGTTCTCCATTCTCTTCTCTCCTTCAATTATGCACTGAAGAATGTATTTTTTCTCTACATGATATTTGTTGTTCTTACCACACTTGATGATCGGGATGGCATTCTCATATGTCTCTCTTCCTGTTGGTTGTCTCTCCCTATATGTCTCTTCATGTGATGAATTTTCACCTTTGGCCTATTATCCCTTGGGATTCTCATGCTTCTTGCAAATGTGACCTACTATTCTAGGATCCAAATTCCTGAAGGGGAAATCGTAGGTGTTCTATTTGTCAGGTAGCTTCAGTTGACCCCTTACCTTCTTCAAGAGCTAAATATTGTCAGCAATTATTAAATACCTCAACCACCAGTCTAGTTCCTCATAATCGTTCATGTGGTTCCACACAGACCTGGCTACGTTGGTAGGTCTATGTTTATTCCTTGCAAGCATAAGTTGGCTTGATAAGAAATATTTCTATTTTCTTCACAAAAACATCTAAGCTCCACCTTAAAAAATCATTTCATCAATTTTTTATTCATCGATTCCCAATTGTGTATCATGGTTAGTACTTTCAAGGATTTTCCCTCTCATCTAGTTGTGTGGTAATTTTATTAATTAAAAAATAATTATGTCCTTCATAATCACATCATATGAAGTCTTAGTATAATTACAGTCTTGGGGGAAAACATGGTGTTACATTCCCCTACCCCTTAAAGAAACACCATCCTCGGTGTTTAAAACAACGTGTATATACAATTATACATAAAACAAAAATGGGTATGCCAATCTCATGGCATATTCCAGCTCCCATGTTATCTCATCTACTCCAAAGTGCTTCAATTACACCTTAACCTGCATGATGGCTCAATTCCAAAGAATTTTTCTCTCATGTTCCAGATTCATTAAGGTTCGGGCTAGAATTATCCCTCTGGTTCCATCTATATCACAGTCCAATCAATTACATGATTAGAGTCATGAACATATTTCTTTTAAAAATACACATGGACCACATTATGATCTCTAATAGTAGGTGGTAAAGCAAGTATGTATGCTACTGGTCCTAGTATCTCCAAGACTTCAAATGGTCCACATTATCGAGGTGCCAATTTAGCACGCATTCCCATTCTCAGGTAACTTCTCTTATGTTTCGCTCAGAGAAACATGTGATCTCCCACCTTGAACTCTCTTTGATTTCTCTTGCTATCTACATAGCTCTTTTTTTTTGTCTCGAACTAACTTTAGAATTTTCCTTATCTTAACCATTTCATGTTGCATTTCCCTTAACAATTTTGGTCCAAGGGTGATCTTATCCACTATATTGTCCCAGTGGATTGGAACTCTACACTTCTTGTCATACAAAACTTTGAATGGATTCATTTCAATGATTCTTGGGAACCATTGTTATAGGAAAAATCTACCAAAGGCAAATACTCTTCCCACTACTTGGGTTGTTGTATGACATGCATCCTCAACATATATTCTAACAATATGTTCACTCTCTCGGTCTAACCATCTGTTTGAGGATGGTAGGATGTACTAAACATCAATTAATTTTCCAAGCCTGCAAACAAGCCTCTCCAGAAACTTGAAGTAAATTTGGCATCTTTTTCTGAGATTGTGGTCTTGGGAAAACCATGCAATCTGGAAATTTCCTTCACAAAAATGTTATCAATGTCCATGGCTTTGAAAGTAGATTTGATGGGGATAAAATAAGCTACCGTTTTCATCATATCCACTACAACCATGATCGCATCATATTTCTTAATTTTCTTTGGTAGACCTATAATGAAATCCATGGAAAATATTTCCTATTTCCATTCTAGAATTTGTAAATGATGCAATACACCTACAGGATGCATGTGCTTAGTCTTCACATGTTGGCACTCTAAGACTTCCTTACAATTTCCTTACTAGTTTTACAATATTTTGGTAACCAGGGTAACCTACATAGGGTCTTCTATGGAATTCATCCATAATCAAAAGCCTCAAATCTATTGAATTAGGAACGCATAGCCTATTTTCCTACAATAGTATATTATCATCCTCAAGCTGATATCCTTCATACTTTATCTCGTTGGGTTCATGTTGTAACCCTTATTTTACCTAAGTGAAGAAATAATATTCTTGCAAGAGGGTTTTAATCCACTACCTAATGTCAAACTCTCCCACACTTTTTGTTGCTAAGTGTATAATATATACACTCTGACTAAGTGCATATGCCACTTTGTTCTCTTTTCCTTTTATGTGTTTTATTTCTATTATCTCACAATTTGTAATTTCCCCAAAACCAAAGGCAATTGATCATTAAATTGGTGTAACAGGAGGTTTTCCTATCACTGTTACCTAAACAAGACACCTCTTTCCCTTTAAGGGTGGTACCCTAGGGGAGACATCCCCGGTGACCTCGGGGTTTGAGAAGGATAAGGTAAGAGTATCAAGAAATTACCACCCCTCTCACATGTCACTCTAATCAAAAAGTCCCAAGGGTTTTAATAAGATGAAGCAAAGTAATGCTTAAGTGTACCTGCCCCGAACAAGACAACAAGAAAAACACTATTTGCAAGTACCAATTGATGTTAGTGCTTCATAAAACCATGGACTTTGAATAAAAGCATAAGCTGATATAAGAGCTGAAGCAATCAGGAATATTTATAAAAAAATCTATATATATTAATATCTTCATAATTATGCCTCAATAATGCTTCAATAATGACCAAAAATGATAACCTAATATTGGCAAAGTGCTAGTATTTGTCAGAAGCAATGAAGGAAATGTAAAATCAGCTTTAAAACTTGATTTTATGGTGGTTTTGTTGTTTTTTTATAGATGGTTGTAGAAATATTTTGCAACAGTAGCAAGATATTTATTAGATTAGTCCAATCTAAGGTTAGAAATGGTTAGTAAAGATCTTGAAGTAGATGGTTTAAAGGTTGTTTTAGTTAATCAATCACTTTGTAAAGTATGAACTAGTGCCTTTAGGGTAAATGGAGTCACTATTGCAGTGGAAATATTAGAGGGAAACAAATGATAATGGGTGATCCTAAAGAAAGAGGGAGGATGGTTAAGGTGTTAGTAACCTAAGGCTTCAATCATGCAAAACCCTAGAAGGAAAAGGTTGCTAGGAAGTAGGTAACCATAGGCCCTAGTGTTTTTCCTTCTTCTTTAGATAAAGATTGAAATAAAAGTATGAAATCTTAATGAAGCAATAGTACTAGAGTGCTACTAAGGTAGGTCTCTAGTATATCTTTCAATGAAGGTGTCTTCTAGTAAAATCAAGTAGGTGAAGAGTTATTAAGAGAAGGACAACAACATGTGCTTTTCTCCTAGGGTTTCACACTAGAAATTTCATAATCTCATAAATGAACAAGTAAAATATATCATAACCATTCAAAACAAAGAAGGATTGCATATTTCTACTTACTTCACCAAGAATAATCTAGTCACAAACCCTAGTTGAAGACTTTCCACCATGAAAATGAAAAAATACACCAATAAAATCTCCCTCCAAGTGTTGCGCACCACTTAGTTCAGCCAATAAGCCTTAAAGGAGGCCGAATTTCAGACCTCACACTTGTGTGAGTGAAATATGATGAAAAAATAGATGAGATTTATCTCTTATTTATACAATACAAGTGACCTTTAATTACAATTTAGGTCAAAACAGGTCGGCATGGCCAGTTTACATCAAAAATCCATTTTTACATAAAATTGAAAAATAAAACCCTAATTTTATCTTTTTATAGTGACGTTGTGCCCCTCCTAGGGTGACGTTGGGCCTCCTCTTGGAATGCTATTCCTCTAAAGTGAAACGTTGGTGCTCAAAACCCCTCAAAAAAGACCACACGTGCCAAAACAAGTTGTCCTCATTCCCTAAACCCCAATTGGATGATGTCAAGGCTCATAATGGTCTCGTCAGGGGCCTTCAAGGGCCAATGTCATGGTGGGAGGGAAAGACCCCCTTGGATCCAGACCTACCAAAGTGCCTCTGGTGGAACGTCCTCCCTTTTCTCTAGTGCAATCCTCCAATATCCTTCTGCCCCTGGCTGGGATCTCAACATCCATCTAGTGGGATTTTATCCCTATGGAGGTCCAAGCTAATCATCTCCCCATATGTACTTGTCCATCGGGCATGGTCCTAAAGAAAAAAAAAGTATGCCCTCCATGGTTTGATAAGTCACAAGGATCATAGCAATGTCAATCACATCTAATAATAAAGTTACCCAAACATGTGCATCAAACCCCCCTTTACCCAGACAAATTCTCAAAGACATTATACTATTTAACAAGATAGGTTTGGAGAGGGTCTCAAGATGTCGTATTGGGCTAATCCTCCTTAGGTGTGGTGTGTTTCTAGGTGAAGACCAATATAGGTCATGTAAATACATGAGATGGTGTGCGGGGTGTTTAGGCAAGGGGTGCAGTGATAACGGGGAAATGTAGGTCTTACCTGTGGGTGCCTCTATAGATGGAGAGTTTCACCTTGTCATGGATGCAACTATTTCCTAGACCATTTAATGTCATTTTATTCGTTGTTTTATTTCTTTTTCTTTCAAGAGAATAGTTGGAGGACCCTACCCTAGCATGGTGACCAGTGGTGATAGCGTTACCCACAATCATTTCACAAAGATGAGAAGGTTGGCATGTGATGAGACCCCCTTTCTCTTGGCTATGCCACCAATAGCCACTACTTTGTCATGGTGACCAGATGAATAGAAGTGTCATACCGCTACATGCCCATGGACCTAATAGGTTGGCTCATGATGAGACCCCCTATCCACCAACTAGGTATTGAGTTTTATTTTATTTTATGGGTCCCCCTTTTTTCTTGTTAGGAAGCCTTTTATTGCTTTCTTGGGGATCCCTGGGTGAAGCATCTCAAGGTCTTATTTTTTCTTTTAACTTTTCCTATCTACAATTACCCTCTAGGCCTTTAGCCCCTTCTTCCCACAAGGCAAGGTACAACCCTTACTATCTTGGCAAACCCAATGCATGAACCAATGTAGGGGATATATGAGAGGAAAAATGATGAAAAGTGATAAGTATGGAAGGAATAGACGATGACCTTTCATAGACCCACCCAATGGAAACTCATCCCTAAGGGAACCAACTTTCTAGGGAATTATGTCATCCCCCCTAGTACGGAAAAGTTAAAAGGCATAATTTCCAAGCAAACGTCATGAAGAAAAACAAAATTAAATGCACATATTCAAATGTTTTGAGAATCAGAGTGACACATACCATGATACCTGGACTCATTACCTCATGGAGAAAGACCCACTGTTACTTCATAACCATGCCAAAGGGACAGATTTTATTGATGTCAATAGATGGGAGGCACTGAATAAAGGATGGGCCCTCCAAGTCCAAGCTCAAGTCAATATGGCTATGAGTAATCCATGTCTAGGACCTGTGGGCCTCGAGACACAATCTTCTTAGTTATCCCTAGGATAGGGGATAACAATCTCAAAATCAAACTCACTTATCAGTGCCATCCACCTGGCCTGTCTAGCATTCAACCTTGGTTGGTTGAATAGATACTTCAGACCATAGTGGTCTATCATTAGGACAAATCTTCTCCCTGGAAAGTAATGTCTCCATATCTTCAACGCATGAACAATTGTTGCAACCTCTAGATAATGGGTAACATACTTTTTCTCATGCTCATTCACTTTTCATGATTAATAACAAATCACTTATCCATATTGAATAAGTATTGCTCCTAGTCCTTCCTTGCAAGCATCAGTACAAACCAAGAAATCATTTTTTGGGTCTGTAATCTTTAGAATAAGGGCATTGGTCAAAAGACACTTCAGTTGTTGAAAGTTGGCTTCACACTCTGGTGACCACAAAATCTTCTTCTCCTTCCTTTGTAATTATGTAATAGGACTATTGATCTTGGAAAATCCCTTTATTAACCTTTTGTAATACCCATCCAACCCCATGAAGGATATTACTTCCATTAAATTATTAGGGGAATACCAATCCATGATTGCCTTCATCTTTTTGAGATCCACTACCACTCCTCCTGTTGATTTTATGTTTCCTAAATACTATATTTCTTTCTGGAATAATTCACATTTGATGAACTTAGCATATATTTGGTTCTCCCTCAGCACTTGTAGAAGCATCCTAAGATGATCTTCATACTCTTCTCTATTCTTGGAATACACCAAAATGCCATCCACAAATACCAATCAAACTTGTCTATATACTTTTTGAGCACACTATTCATCAATCACGTGAATGTGGATGGTGAATTTGTAAGTCCAAACGGCACCACCACAAACTCATAGTGACCATAATTTGTTATAAAGGTTGTCTTGTGGATATCCTTGTCCCTTATTCTAACTTGGTAATATCCTGAACTCAAATCGATTTTTTAGAAAATTGATACTCCTCTAATTTGGTCTAAGAGATCATCTATCCTAGGAAGAGGATACTTATTCTTAATGGTCATCTTGTTTAACTTCCTATAGTCAATGCTTAGTCTCAAGGTACCATATTTCTTCTTTACAAATGGGGTTGGTTCTCCCCATGGGGATACACTCGGTCTGATGTAACCTTTATCCAACATTTCCTTTAGTTATACCTTCATCTCCACCAACTCTGGTGTACTAATCGTGTAATGATTTTTTTATGCTAGTAATACTCCAGGCACAAGATCTATTGAAAAATCAAGATCTCTTCTTGGAGTTAGTCCTGGAACCTCCTTTGGAAACACATCTCAAAATTCCCATAGCACAGGGTGATCTTCATCCTTCATCTCCTTGTTTTCTGCTGAGATAATTGCTTGTATAGCATACAAGTGGCACCCTTTTTTGATAAAATTCTTGAGTTGCAATGCCAATATTTTCCTCACTAAAATTGGTTTATGAAAGCCTTGCAAAATTCTTGCATTGCCCTAATTATCTTCACATTCCAAAACCTCCTCATAATAATTGGATTTTTCCTTGTGGGAAGTTATCCTATCCATACCCAACAACACATCATATGATCCTAGCGGTAGAATAGAAAATTCATCTATTTTTAAGGTCACAGCCAAGCCAGACACCAAATTGGTGTATGAGACCCCCTCCACCCAACGATTTGACTAGTAAATTTTACGAAGGAATAAATACCCTGCCCCCTATGAATTTTAACTTGTGACCTCTCAGGAGGAAAAACATGTTCTTAACCATTAGTCCCACTCAGGCTATAGTTCATTCATTTCAATTGGACAGGGTTCAATCACCTCAACCACTTTCCTCTTTGTTCCAGTGGCTAATTGAACCAACCATGCTCTTGCATGTTTCTTTCTCTATAATGAGCATGCCTCAAGAACTCAAGGTGAAATACAACTAAGTTTAGATCTTGGTTCAATTAAAATAGAGATAGGTTTCTTGGTAATAATACCTTCCAATTCCACCACAAAGGCTTGGTGGTCTTCTTGTCGATTCTCCATAGTTGCATATATTATTGGCGCACTTATGGCTACATTGTTGACTGTATCTATTTCATGTACATTATACACCTTCCTATTGTCATGTTATATGTAGGGAAAATCCCTAAATAGGTGTGGTTCTCTACAACCCAAACATTTTAGAGGACCTTTATTCGGTTCCTATACTTTTTCTCTTTCCTGCTCTGCTAGCCTATTTCCACTTTGATATGGAAAATTTTGTTGATGCAGACTTCTTCCTAGTTGACCCAATTGTGCACCTTTCCTGGAATTCTTGTATGGGAATGACTTGTATCCTTTCCTTTAGAATCCACTCTTGTCCTTCCTTTTCCAATCTTTTGAAGGCTCTTGTTTATGCTTAGAATGGTCATAGCAACACTTGGCCTTCTGAATAGTGTCCTCCAATTTCTTGGGTCTATCATACTCAATCCTGTCTTGGTAAGATTGTGGAAATCCACTAAGAAAATGTTGCACTTTCACTTTCTCATCTTTGAGGTAAGGGACATATCTCAACAACTCCATAAACCTTTTGGCATATGCATCCATGGTAAGTTGTCCCAATTTATTCTCATGGAATTCCTTAATTTTTTCATCATAATACTTCTCTGATAGGTAATCCTTCCTAAGTTATTTCTCAAATTGTTTCCAGGTCAGTTTTCTTTCCTTCAATCCCTTGATTTCCTTGACGTGTCCCCACCAAATGGAATCTCCTACATTCAGGTTAAAAATGAAAATCCTTTCCTTAGTATTTTGGGAATAATTGTGTACCTGAAAGTGCTTCTTCAGACCAAACATCCATACCTTGGCTTCTTCTCCTTTCTTAATTTCTCCATCGAAGGTAGGCAACTAAGCCTTCTTGAATTATTTAGTCAGAGAACTCTAATAATTTTTCTTCTTTTTCTTTTTAGGGACATTTGACTCTGTGCCACTACTAGAATGCTCTATTGAATACCTTTCCACTAGATGGCTCTATGGAAACACTTCCACTGATTCTACCTTTCTTGGCATCCTGATGCCTCTTTTTGGAAGAACTTATTTCCATATTACTATGGCTTGGCCCATTCCTTTGAGCATTCAATGGGGTCTTCAAATTTTTTAACTATTGTAACTTAGCATTATTGGGACCCTGCTATAAATGTTTTTGAATCTCCTACAATATTTGCAGTAACACTACATTCAACTCTGTTTGTTCATCCCGATCTCTCCTGAGCCTCTCATTGTATGTCTTCAGACTTTTAACAATGACCACCAAATATGGAGGGGTCTCTCTATCCCTCCAGCCATCATATTTATAATCTATGAGGTGAAAGGTGTCGTCCATACTATTCTATACCATTCACCTCTACTTCATTTCAGTACATCCTAAGTGTTGAAACAACAACTATTATTAGTAATTACATTACAAATTTAAAACATGCATGTTAAACAACATTAAAAATTTCTTAAATGGTTTCAAGCGGTCTTGGTGACCCATACAATAATAAAGTTTGAACTCTTCTCTAATAAAACTCTTCCACACACCCAACCCCCTAACCCTATGTTAGGGTAGTGGGATGACAAAATTTCTCTTTCTCAACTCACTCTTATATCATTCTAAATACCATAGATGGACTCTCTCGCTAAGAGCTCTCCAACGACGGTAACAACACGCGATTCCTATATCTTCCTTCATTGCCAAAATCTACCTTACTTCCATGTGGCATCCACATGGGTTCCTACCATTCGTTTCATCCAATGTGGTGCTAATGTAGCACCTATTCCCCCTAACTCAACACTCAATGGCTCTGACTTCATGAAAATTATGTTCGTCATCGTCGGGATCTATCTCCCACAAGATAACACTCACCCCAACCACTATGCTCTAACGAAGATCATTCTAGCAGGATTAATTCTTAGATCCGATGACTCTCAAGTTTCAACAATCACCAACTCGGATTACATCAATGCACCCAAATAGCATGGTCTTTAAAGTTCGCCCAACCATTTCTTTTCTTTGGTGAGCATGTGGGTCCTAGGGTGAATCCACGGCTAAGATCTCATATCACCTACCTATCAATCTATGGGTTTTTTTCATCCTTAAGATCTTGTCGTCGTCAACATGCAATCCTATCCTCACTCCTGGACCCATGCTCGACACTCTCTGATGAACGGTTGGGATATCGCCACATCCAAATCTAATGATTTAGGTTGCATTTAAAGTCATAAGGGATTCCAACCCCTCCATGACCACTCTTGTCCCACTAAACATTCAATTGGTGACACCTGTCACCCCCAAAGGCATGTCGGGTATTTTTCTAGCATGACATATCGCCTTGACGTCATCATCCCCTTTTCTCACCCATCATAACCTATGGAAATATACGGTGGAGATCAACTCTCACCTATATGTCGATCAACAACTTTAATTTATTTTCACAACCTTCTTCATCATCAGTGCTCTTTGGAACCATCGTCCAACCTCACCAACTTGCTATACCCCAATGATGATGCGGCTAGTACCAAAAGTCCTTATCTTTTCGTGACCACTCCCGATAGATCAATGGTCCTCATCCCATATCAAGGTCTTCATCATCATCATACTTCACACAATTCCTAGCACTCAATTTCTCCCAATGATGATGCCTTCCCCGACAAAGGGTTTATATGTACTTATCCTTTTGAATCGATGGTTGTAGACTCTCCTAAATCAACACAAGGTTTTCTACTAGTTAACGCTCTAACTTGGGAAATTATCCAATTCTAAGGATTCTTCAAGGATTTTACCAAGTCTATAGGAGTCGATAAACCACTCTCGGACTGTCGAAGACTTATTAACTTCTTTGAGAGAAATATTCTTTCATATCTTGTAATATTTCCACTTAACTCAAGTGACTCCTCCGAGTCTGGGATCTCTCAACTGACCCATGGGATTCCCCAACACCAAGGCACTTTCATCATCTTCCAGATGACGATTTTATCCATATCCTACAAAATTTCCTCTTAACGATGAAATATCCTTAGAGACACAGACTTCCCATACTTGTTCATTTTCATAATTTAACAGGTTAAACAATGGAAACAAAAAGCATATCCCATTTACTCAGAATTTCAATTCATTTATTCCAAGCATTCACAATTCCCATTTAAATCAAATGAATACATAATCACACAATTCATGCACAATTAATAGATCAAGTTAAACACTTATCTGATCAGGGAAATAGCCAACACCAACTGACTAATAGAGGATGCCTTTCCTCCCAACCTTAGGCCATACTGTCGACTGCCTTCCTACAATATTCCACCCCTGTGCCATGCCATAATACCACAAGGGGAATGATTCAACTAGTTTCCAGGCTTAGAATGATCTAGGAAGGTTTCTCTCCTTCCTCAACTGACAATAGTATAATTTTCCCCCTTCCCACTGAGCTCATGGTCTCTACAAGTTTACCAAGTATTTTATCAACTGAATTTCCTCTACACAAGGGAGTCCCTTCTTTGTTATAAAGTCCCTCGGTGATCTCCCCTTACTAGTGTCGGATTTTTTCCATTAAGTACCAAGTTGTAGCATTCTTTTTCTCCAGTCTAGATCCAAGTCTTCTTTGTTTCAAGGTGTTCATCAATAACTCAAACGAGCTTCCTATTTTATTCAAGGAAATGTCTCCATTTTCTTCTCTCCTTCGATTCTACACTAAAAAACGTCTATGTTCTTTATGTTCTCTTTGTTCTTTTTACCACACTTGATGATCCCAGTGACCTTCCTGTATGTCTCTCTTCCTATTGGTTGTCTCTCCCTGTCTGACTCTACCTGTGATGGATTTTCATCTTTGGCCTCTTCTTGCACCAATCATTAGGATTATTTTGGCTTCCTGCAAATACGACCTATATTTTTGGGATTCAATTCCTGAAGGGGAAATCTATTGTGTCCTATTCATTAGGTTGCTTCAGTTGACCCCTTACCTTCTTCAATAGGTAAAAAATGTCAGCATTTATTAACTTCCTCAACCACTAGTTTGGTTCCTTATAATCGTCCATGTGGTTCCACAAAGACCTAGGTATGTTGGTAGGTGTATGTTTATTCCTTGCAAGAATAAGTTGCCTTGCTAAGAAATCTTCCTATTTTATTCACAAAAACATCTCAACTCCACCTTACCAAACTACTTCATCAATTTTTTCTTCATCAATTCCCACTTGTGTATCATGGCTAGTACATTCAAGGTTGTTCCCTCTCAGTCAATTGTTTGGTAATTTTATTAATTAAAACACAATTACATGCTTCATAATCACATCATATGAAGTCTTAGCATAATTACATTCTTCGGGGGGGAGGGTGTTACATAAACGATTGTGAAAAGTATGTTGATCGTTCAACCAATAATTTTTTTATCATTAGATGAAATTTTATGGCTCTTTACATGCCCTTGCGACGAAAATACATAAACAGAGAGACAAATATGCATCGATCAATTTCAAAACAGACGTCTATTTTGCGACCAATGTTTTTCAATCATTAGATGAACTTTTGTGGCTCTTTACATGCTCTTTCAATAAACATACGTTGACAAATCAAAAAATGTATGTCAAACGATAAGCAAAAGTATGTCGATCTCACGACCAATGTTTGTTGATCATTAGGCAAACTTTTGTGTCTTTTTACAAGCATTTTGTGTCAATATTCCAACATAATTTTACGTTGGAAACATCGTTGAAATACCGATGATCCATTTTTCGTCGATCATGTGACACGTGTCTCATGACAAAAAAAGGTTGATGCATTCGTTGGAAGCTCGATGTTTTTGTAATGCAAAGTCATTGATACATTGTTAGAAAATGAGCCCAATATATTAGTGATATCCCTTCTTAAAAATTCTTGAAGATGCATCTTCAACTCTTTCAATTATGGCGTGCCCATTATGTAATGTGCCTTAGACACTAGGGTATCTCCTAGCACCAAATCAATAGAGAAATTAATGTCTCTTTTTTATGGAAGTCATGGGATTTCCCCAAAAACATATTCAAAATCCTTCAATATTGGAGGGTCTTGAATGCTTCACATTTTATCTCTGACTACCTCTTCCATATGGGCTACAAAAATTTTGAATCCCTTCCTAAAACTCTTTTTCGGCTTCATGGATGAAATTTCTCTAACGACTACAACTCTTGGAATGCCTTGAAATTTTCCTTGCTACCCTCCCTCATCTAGACAAGTGATTTTCTTGTTGTAACAATCTAGGAAAGCATGGTGTCTCTACAACCAATATGTGCCAATTAAAAAATCATATGAACCAAAAGGTATGATGTTCACATCCACCTTTTTGTTGATTCCATTTATGTCTATTGGAAAATATTTGACCAACTCACTGATTTTCCTCTTATATATTGTGGCTAACTAAACGAACCAAGATTTCTTGTGATTAATCCTTTGTAAGTGAAATATTTCAACAATGTTAGACTTTGTGTAGCTATGGCTATCTCTAGAATCAATTAAAATTTCTATGGGTTGGTTATCAATATTACCTTCTACTGAAATCATGGGGGACTCATACTTTTCTTGCTTGTTTTCCAAGTCTGCCTAAATCCTCGGCATATTTCCACCCATGTATTCCACCATTTTATCCTCTTGAATGTTATGAACAATCCACATTCTTTCTCCTTTGTGAGGGAAGTCTGTATAGTAGTGATTTCCATCACATCCCCAACATTTTATAGGCTTCTAACCTAGTCTTTACCCAAAATAATCTTCCATCATGGGCTTGTTCTAAGCTGACCAACCTTGTTGATTGTCTTGTGAGATGTTCTTGAAAAAGAGGGCCTTAAAACCCTTCTTCATTTGATCCATCTTTCCTTTCATCTTTTCATTCCAATATTTTTGGAAGACTGGCCTTCCTCTTCTATGCTCATAAACATGCTTTTCTCTCCTTATGGCCTCCTCCAAAGTCCTAGGATGATCTTATTGTATATTTTCATTGTAGAAGGAATTTAACCCACTTAGAAACCTATGGATTTTGACATTATCGTCCTTTATGAATCCCACATACTTTAGTAACTCAAAGAACCTCTTCTCATATTCATCCATTGTGATGCTTCCCAACTTTAGTTCAAAGAAATCTTTCATATTCCTTTCATAGTAATGATCTGAAAAATATTTCTCCTAGAAAAATCCTTTGAACTACCTCTATGAGACCTTCTCATCAAGGTGCTTGGCTTGCTCAAGTTGATCCCACCACATAGTTTCCTTTCTTTGCAAGTGGTAGGTTTCAATTCTTGTTTCTACCTTGGAGGGGTAATCATGTAGCTGGAAATATTTCTTCATTTTCGATAGCCAGGCCTCAAAATCTTCTCCCTTTATATGCTCTCCATTAAAATTTTGTGGCTTGATTTTCCTGAGTTCACCTTGCAAGATGTATGACTCGGGCCTTCTCCTCTTCCTCCTAATAGGAGACACACTTGGGCTACTCCTCGGCCCTAAACTTTCACAATCTCTCCTAGTGGATTGCCTTGGAGAATGATGGCGCTTTCTCATGCTTCTTGATTTCCTACCATTCCAATGATCATCCCTTTTTATATGGGATCCTAATGTTACCACTTGTCTGGCACTAGTTTCTTGCTTTGAACTAGAGTCTTTTTTTACTTGTTTGTGTAGCATATTCAGAATCTGTAGCAGCTCCTCCTAAGCTTTCATAATATTTTCATTATCATCCCTATAAATTTTCACTTCTCTCTATTGGCTTCTCATAGTTACAACCAACTCTACAGGTTCCTCCCTACCTCTTCTTTCATTGGATTCTATCTCAATAGTTTCCATGCTACCATAAAACCTTTTGAATTCACCCTTATAGCCATAATACCTTTGGGCATCCTTCATGACTGTGGTTCTCATACAGGAACCAAACGACCCTCACAAACCTTTAAATTCTATAAGAAAATGTACATGAAATAATTTTTTTGTTAGGCAAAACATAGATACATATTTTTGGAAAAATAAAGTGTATTGTGTTTTCTCTTTAGGCCACCAATCATATTATTTTGAGTTGAATGTAATTTCTATTCCTAGGAGCAATTTTATAGGTACATGGATGGATTCCTCTCTCCTATATATTTCTATCGACTACTTTTTTTCTCAATTTTGAGCTCGGAGTAGAAATTTATGCCCCTCTAAAGTTTTCTAGGAATTTTTCCCATTTGATTATGTCAATATTCCATGTGGCATCCACATGGACCCATCCTTACTATTGTTTACGTACATGGCTCGAACCTGAATTCCACTTGGAATCTCAACATTGGCCCATATTTACCAATGTGTGCCCAATGACAAAGCACCATCTGTCATTGACCCATTTTCTATGAAAAGAGCGATTCACATCTCATATTTTTGAGGTATACCTTCAACACACAACTTGCATGTCCTGAATATTGGATGGTGTAGAAAAAACTAAATCATCAGCCCTGATTGCTTGTGGAAAAACAAGTTGCATGAAATTTAATCGGATATTTTATCCTCGAATATGACGAATGAAATCATCTCAATTCCAATGGTCCAAATATTCATGGGATTTATAGGTCCTTGACCTTTAACCATAACTTTAATGCAGGTTCCACATCCGAAATTCTGCACCCTACCTAGGCGAGATCCCAACTATCCCTTTACCTCGAGATTTGTTCTTGTACTTCATCGACAATCCTACAATCACTGAATTGGATTGGGTAATGTGGCATCCACAAGTACGATAATGTGGCATGACATGGAAACTATCTTGGCTTGTTGATGTGGCATCTGAATCCATCAATTTCTCGTATCCAACATCCACCCTTCTCGATGATGAGTCACCTTAGGGAACTCCGGATGCCCAGATACCAAATTTTTACATCTGAAATCCACCCTCTTTTTTAAGAAAACACATTAAGGCATTCTAGATTCCCATATATCTAGATTTCAATGTCTCACAGCCAACATCTATCTCCTTTCCTTAAGAAAACACATTAAGGAATTATGAATGCCCAGATGTTAAATTTCCACATCCAACATCCACCCATCAACAAAAACAAATCATTGTAAGGATCCCTAGATGCCCAGATGCTCGGATGCCTATGCCCCACATATGGAATATTCCCATACGACCTTCCCCATGGCCTTGTTGATGTATCATACTGTCAATGTGTCCTTTGACACATAAGATTATGTGGCATGTTGAATCAGTAGCTGACATGGAACCATTGAAACATTTTTGTTAACATGTCATATGACACGGTCTCCAACTCATCCTGCTAACATGGCATGCTAATGACCCTTCTTGTTGTTATGGCCTCTAACAAGGTGTTGACATGGTGTTGAGGCGGCTTGTTGATGTGGCATTCGGCTTCATCATGAATTTACATCTGGAATTCATCCCTCTTCAATAAAACTTCACCATGAGGCACTTCGGATGCACAGATTCCTAGATGTATTTGTCTCACATCCAACATTCGTCCCTTTCAAGAGAGATTTTCCTCGAGGCACCCTGGATTCCCAGATATTTTCATATCACTACTACCACCTTCTCCCGACAGATCCAATGGTTGATATATAGGGATAATTTGATGTGATGGTCTCAATTAAATGACAATCCTACTCTAGTTTTACATTGCACATTTGAGATCAGAGACTTGGTTAAAATTCCCTATTGTTTCATCCTTTAAATTCTTGGATGTCCCAAAGATTCAGATACAAAAGTCCTCCTAGTAAAGGTTTTACCTCTCTTCGAGTTCACAAATATGCATTTTCCACTGCGAATCTGATGTCCTAGAGCAAATTTTTCGTCCCAACTTTTCCTAGAATTATGGGATTTCTACCCAATTTTTTCCACGACCCTCCATGGCTGACTCTGAAAACCCAAAACTTGAACTCTAAGATGACCTTTTATCAAATAGTTGCAGACATTGTCTTGCAACTCTACCTCTGTGCAACTTCTTTGGCCCATGCATATCGAGTGTTGTAAACGAGAGATTTTATACCATATTGTAATGTACCCCAACCTAGCTGAGGGTCGTTACTTGTGGAAATACACATTAGAATAAAACAATTTCTACTAACAACTTGTAGCTTACCAACTATTAAATTATACACAAACTTAACCATTTTTTATGCCAATAATTTAAAATTCATCTACAACATGCTAAACTAACATGAATGCAACTAATAAATCCATCACAACAACATATACTTCATCCTTATACAAAGATTTAATACACAACAATTAAACTCATAATGCAACACAGAAAACAAATAAAACACTTATCTTCTCAAAATAGTTATGTAACCAGTTGCTTGGAATGGAAATTCCACCCAACCATAGACTTGTTTTTTTATATCTCAATATAAAGTCATCCTTGAGTTGGGGCTAGGAATACACAAAAGAGGGTACCTCTCACTTTCCACTCACATCTCAACAAAATCCCACAACCCACTAGCTCTTCTTACAACTATCCTGATTTCCACCAATTCTCTTCCACACACTTTCCAAAACCAAGGAATGTACCCTTCACTACTCTCAGTCCATTGTGTTGTACCATTCCTAATGGGCCCCCTTCATTGTTATCAATCCATCTAGATACATCATTTTTAATAAGGTCTCTGGCACAGGTGATTGGGAATCTCTCTTACTAGGATCTTAAGGGAAAATCGTTGCTAGGAAAATCACTAGGAAAAAATAAATAGTAGTAGCTTGTTGATGCAATGAAAATCACACAAGAGTTCACTCCTTAGGCCTAACAAACTTGTTCTTCATTATTCAGCTCCAAAAATGCTCCATAATTTTCCTTCCATTGTTGCTCCAACTCTAGCACTCCTCTCCGTGCTTCTCTAGATCCAACACACTTCTCCTTATTGTTCTTTTCCTTTCCTACAAAATGTGACTGTCTGAAACTATTGTTTCTTCCCCTACAAATTTCCTCTCTTTTCTTGTATCCTTGACTTGCACTCATTCCCAAGTTGATTTTACTTTAGTTCAGTACTCAATAATTATGGGATGTGACTGATTACACCCACCCTCTTATAGATATTCAATGATTGGGATATTCCACACTCAAGGTAAAACCAAATGATTCACTCAAATTATTAAAATCAAGAAAAAGATTGGGAAAATCAACTCATGAATAAAACCCCCTTTCTATACCCCTCCTCTCTTGTGGATTAATTAGCCCGCATATTTTTCCATGTCCCCCACTAGTTGACTTCACATTTTATTTATTAAAATTCAAAAATGCAATTCGCACAGACATCGCTTGGCCACAACCATACATTATATCTACATTATGCATTAATTAAACTAGGGATTATATTGGGGTTGTTACAACCAATACCTTTGCTTCTATTGCAAAGATGAATTGTGTTTGACTTATTATTTCCCTTGTTTCTCTCTTCCGCTGGAAGAGCCATCAAGTGGATGTGAACAAATTCTTCCTTCATGGTGCCTTATCTGAAGAATTTTTTGTGGAAAAACCTCCTGGATTTGTGATAGATTCCAGTCTTGTTTGTCAACTTCAAAAGTCTCTTTATGGTTTGAAACAAACTCCCAAATCTTGGTATGCTAATATCGATTGTTTCTTTCTTAGTCTTGTTTTTCAAACGTTGTGAATCTGATCACAATATTTATGTATTCCATGCTCATGATGATACCTTAATTGTTGTTGTATAAGTTGATGTCTTGGTCATAACTGGAAATAATATTGACGTCATTCTTAAATTCAAGGAACAACTTGATGACAACTTTGATATGATAGATCTTGGTCTTCTCCATTATTTTATCAGAATTCAAGTTTTAACTATGTCTAATTATTGGCCCTCAACCAAGTTTTGAGGAAACCTTGGTCAAGATTGGACCACTTGTGGACTTCGACAGGATGGTTGAAGATGGAGTTCCCAAGCAGAGCTGAGATCGTGGATCTCACTTATTTTGTGGGCTATGTGGACCCAGTAAGGGGTTCCTTAGGGTTTTTGTAATGGGTTATGGGATGTCGTCCCATGGGTTTACCCATGATTAGGCCTTATTGTAAAAGTATAAATAAGTAAGAATGTAATGTAGAAAGGAGAGAATAGCTTGGAAGGCTAAGTGCAAGTAGTTCTGAGTTGCTTTTTGCAAAAGAATGTGTATGTAAGGCTTTGTGCTTGGTAAAGGAGTTGGCTCTGTGCCTTGACCTAATTTTGGGAAGGAGGATCTGGTGCTCAGTATGCAGATCTCTTGTCCTCTACGAAGCTTGGCTCTATAGCTTAGTGCACAAGAGCGGGAGAATGTAAGATATTGAAGAATAATAAAGAAGACGAAGCAGTTGGTGGGCATAGCCCCACACTGGGGTGAACCACGAATATCTTATGTCTCTGATTTTATTTGTGCTTTGTTGGTTATGTTATGAATCTACTCAGTGCCTTAAATTTTATGTATGATAGATAGATATGTTGTTACTTAGTGCTTTACTTGTGAATGAATGTTAGATATAACTTAAGGCTATGTCCTAAGTGGTAGAAGTTCTTAATATTTATTGTTACTACGTTGATCTATCTTAGGGTTGGTTCTGCGATGTTAATGAAGATAATGAACTAATGCATATCATCTTCTAAGTGTTTCTAGAGTGCTTTGTGAAGTGTTATTATCACAAATATGTGTCTCATCTTGGTTACAGACATCTGAGTCCTGTAACCACCCCCTGCTTCTACCTCGGGTGAGACTTCATCTGCTCGCAGGTGTTGCCGAAAGGGACGGTAGTTAGGGTTTTGTTGGTGCGTTGTTGAAGTGTTGAACCCTGGATCTGCCCCTGTGCCAACAAATGGTTCTATTGTCGGGACTGAAACTATGATTGTTGGGAACTGAAGAGAATCTATGTGCGTAGATATGATATTGTAGTGCGCAGTACTCTACTTGACTTGCGAAGCTCTGTGCTAATAAAGAAACCCGATCTAAAGAAAAGAGGTAAAGCTCTGTGCTTTGATAAGAGTAAGATAAGTGAAAATTTTTGTTTAGAGAAAGTCTAAATATTCCGACCAATTCAGGGTGAAAAATGGGGTCAATCCCTTCACAAAACTGGGATAAAGTTGAGCAAAAAGATCGTGATTCAAAATAAATTCATGAGAAAGTGGTATCTCTTTAGGATCCACTCCAACATCTAGAAGTTGGTTAATGGGTATTTGGTGTGCTACCCAAGATAGAGACCCGAGTCCTAGTAACCCTACTAAATGATGGTTCAACATGGATTCTACATCCTGGAACCAAGCCAATTTTGGAGCAGCTTTGTGATAATGAAACCAACTAGCAAAAAACATTAACGTTGCAAAGATCAATGCACCAATTGCAATGCAGTAAAGTTGTAATTCATTGGTTATTGCAGATGCTCGCCAAATCTGGAAGAACCCAGAGGTTATTTGTATCCCTCGAAAACCTCCACCTACATCCCCATTCAATATTTCTTGACCTACTATTGGCCAAACTACTTGGGCACTAGGTTTTATGTGAGTGGGATTACCCAACCATGCTTCATAATTGGAGAAACGAGTGTCGTGAAAGTACATCCCACTTAGCCAAATAAATATGATGGCTAGTTGACCAAAATGAGCATTAAATACTTTGCGAGAAATATCTTCCAAATCATCAGTATGACTATCAAAATAGTGAGCATCAGCATGTGAATTCCAGATCCAAGTGGTAGTATCAGGGCCTTTAGCTAGCGTCTTTGAGAAATGCCCAGGTTTGGCCCATTTTTCAAAACCTAAGCATGTTTAATAGATTTTATCCTAGTCTGAAGGCTAGGGCACAGTGGGAAAAAAGATTTGATATAATTAAAGCTAATGCAGAAAGATATGTTATTCCTATGCATAGAAAGAATTTTTCGACTAATAAGTGGATGCAGGAACCTAGAAAGATGTTTTGCATATTGTCGGTCTAGCATTGTGATCCTAGTGCACAGTACAGGAGAAGTTGGGGAACATACAAGATAAAAAGAGGATTGACACTATGTTATAACTACAGAAGACTAGGACATCTTGCTAAGGAATGCCCTGATATAGGTCCTATTTGTCTTTGTTGTAAAATTGTTGGTCATGAGGTTGAGGATTGTCCAAGGATGATTGCTAAAGTTGAAAGGATGAACATGAGACAAGAAAAATAAATTCAAGAGACTAACATCATGTTAAAGAATCATAAAGAGAAAGAATCAGATAAAGAGAAAGAATCACAGTTCAAAGAAACAATGAATGATCACAAAGATGATAGTTTACCAGAGATCTTGAAAGTAAAACAACACATAAGTACAAGAATAGAAGCCTTTGACATAGACTATGTCTTGGATGAGGAAACACCGGTGAATATTATGACAGAAGATACTTGGGAAATTTTGGGAAAGCTACTGTGATACCTTCATTGGGAAGGATAGGCTTATTTAAGGGAAAGATGATAACCTTATGTCGAAGAGCTACTAATGTACCTATTATTATCCATGGAACATCGAATGAAGAGGAATTTGAAGTCATTAAGTTTGTTGAGAACAATGCCCCTTTCCCACTTCTGTTAGGAAAGACTTGGATTGAGAAGGATCAGATTAGAAGAAAAGAAGAGGAATAAGATACGGAAAAGAAAAGCAAAAGCTAAGGGATTTCATAGCTAGAAAAATAGACCGACTAATAGAAGAATGAGAAGATAAGTCAAAGCAATAGAAGGAAAGAGAATTAGTTGTCGAGGTCAAAAGAACACGAGAAGGTCTGAAGGACCTATCTATGCAAGAAATCGGAATACCCACCCTGGAATTAATAAGAGAAGGAGTAGTAACTTCGAACCCTTTGAGAACACATCAGCAACGCAAAGTCACCACGCTAGGAGAAGATAAGAATAAGAATGGAAAGAGGATTCCATAAACTGTTAGAGAGACTCAGATTATAGGGAAGAAGGCAAGAAAGATCAATAAAATGCAAGCCAAGTTAGAAAATCTACAGGAAACTACAGAGAACATATGGAAGACTTCACAGATGGGAACCTCGCAGGAGGTAGGTTCGTAGGATTTGAACATCGTCGGAACAGCAGGACCGTGCAAAATGGGACTTCACCCTGGCGAAGCTATATGACCATTGGAGGTGCCCTGACCATTAGAATGACGCTCTGGAACGTCTAGGAAACACATTTATGGGTGGATGAACCGCTTTTGGGACGATGAGACCGTGCCATAACAGATAGATTCACATTGATGGAAGCATTCCTGCCCATTGAAATAATCAGTTACGATGCTTGGTTATTTAACCCATCATACGCTGCACCGAGAACACTTTTTTCCACCCATGATTAACTAAGCTAATATAGATTTGATTGTGTGTTGAGTTGTGTTATCAGAAACTAGATGTCGTTGTTCATTTTTCTACCTCGCTTACCCGTTCACCTACCCCGACCTTCCTGTTTAACATTGAGAATGTCGGGTGAACCCACTAAGTTAGAGAAGTCCGCCGAGGAGGTTCTTAAGAATTTCATCGCTGATAGAGATATGTTTGAAGGAGTACAGGCACTGTCGACTAGGGGACTGCAGGCTTCCCCTTCGACTAGATGACATTCTGGCCGTACCAACTCCGCGACTGAGCAACAAAGTAAGCATCACAACGATCTGGCTAATGCGAAGTAGATCCCATCGATCTTACCAGACTATATTCCCCCGTTGGCTGGTGCGGTTAACCGCAACAACATCCCACGCGACTATGAGTACACCCTGATCATCGCGTACATCCCGAAAGGAATACGTGTAGTTGGGAGTCAGTTGGGACAGATCCCACTACTGAAGAACAACAACTTCAACCTTGGAGACAGAAAGAACTACACTATGCTCGCACCCCACTGATATTTGACAAAGACTACTGGGAAGAAGCCTTGCCTGGTCTCCCAACCATGGATTAAGGAGCTCGCGCAGTCCACTATACTAAAGGTGATGAAGATTCCCCATTTTGGTCATCACCAGGAGGTTAACGCTTGCGTTAAAATCCTCTTGTCATGCTACCATGGCATATACCTATGGCTCGACCGATAGATTATTGTGGATCCGACACTGATCCACTTGATTACAGGATTAAGCATGCAGGGACCTGACCCTCAGTTGTTTTACCCATGGAAGGCCTCGGACCGCTCCCTGGCACAACGCATCAAGGAGGCTTATGGTGAATTCCAAAAGGAAAAGCAAGTCTACAAGGTAGCCTCTATCCAGGATGGTGCAATGCACCTCACTTGCCAACTCATATATGGCAATCTTGTCAGAAAGAACCACCCCACATAGGTCACCGGGTTCATGGTGGACCTCACAGGAAAATGTGTGGAGGGCATGTAGATGAATTGGGTGAGTTACCTCATCAATGAACTCGAGAAAGATTGTCGCAAAGCTCAGGATCAAGGATATGAATTCCACTTTAGTTGTTTGCTCGTGTTGATTGCATTTGTCACTTGGAAAATGCCTGAAGGAGCCACCTTTCCGGAGATTGAACCATTGGAGTTGTTGACCGCTAGGTTTTCTACCTTCTGGTACACCAACGACATGTCGAAGCAATGGCAATCAAATGTTTTGTTTCATGTGTACTATCAGCAACAGAAGGTTTCCATTGAAGAATTTATGCGCATGACACCGCCCACCTTGCACCAGTACAGACCGATAGCCAAGTTCCACGTAGATCAACATTTTATCTATATCAATGCACGCAGATATGAGAGCAAGGAATAATTACAGTCATATTACAAGTTGACAGACGAAGACATGGATCAGATCACGAAGGAGTGGCCCGAGGAGTTCCTTGTATTTTTTGCTAATGCAGAACTCTCCAACAATGACATCATAGGAAGTCCCCTCGTCACCCGAGTCGAGCATGTCAGACAGTCCAGTGCGAAGAAGAAGAAGAAAAAGGATGAAGTCCATAATATAGAGACTGATGAGGAGGAAAACGCCTCTGAAGAAAATGGATCTGGCTCGCTAGGAGGAGGAGACAAAGAAAATGGACAAGGAGGAGGGGAAGAAGGAGAAAATCAAGGAGAAGGTGAAGCTACACCATCGAAAGATCCCCCTACTAAAACAGTAACACCACAGAAGAGGAAGGTTTCTCCATAGAAACCTTCGGCAAGAAAGAATACGTGCACCAATAATCTCCAGCTAGAGGTCATGCTCACAGGGGACGAAATCATCTTGGTCCGCGAAGTGATGGAGGATGCTTCCAAATATCTCTTCCAGAGATATAGAGCGAAGTAGGAGGAGTTGTATGGAAGGGTCGAAAAGGAACTGAAGGAACTACAACAAGCTATTCAATCGATCCGCGCAATACCTAATGCGTCTTCCTCATCGGAGACTACATAATTGGGGGATGAGCCAACCCAATTGAGAAGACTTGCAGATGCGACTGAGGCTCGACTTCAGAAAATCCAAGAAGAAAAGGAGAAGGCTACAAAAGCCTTGAGACAAGAGAAAGAAGAAGCCTTAGAGCAATTACATGTAGTGCGGTACTGTGTAACCACCTATGAAATGAGAAGGAAGAGTTTCAGGCGATGGTCCGGGAGGAAAAAGTCCAGCTACTGAGAGAAAAGGAGCAGTTTCTCGTAGAATGGGCCACGGTTAAAGAAGCTGTCAGTAAAGCACTTTAATTTGTGTCAGGCTTGGCACAGGAGGAACACAAGTCATTTGAGGTTCAAGTGGTGAAGCTCGTTGAGGCCATCCAGCAGCTTCAAGCGAAGATAACAGAGTTGGAGGTCCAAAAAGTACCAAGCACTCCGCAGAAATTGCGCGATCAGAGGGAGGAAGCCGCTAAGAATGTAGCTACAATGATAATATCCCTCGCATCAGAATGCAAACATCTAAGCGATAGAAGCGCGTAGACTTATGAACACCTCGTAGAATATCCAGAGCTAAGGAAATTAGAAGCATAGTTACAAGAGGCGCAACAGCAGGCCTCCTCCATCCAGGCACAGATGAAGCTACTCACCGTAGTTGAAAGCATGAAGAGGTCCCACGAGATTTTCACAGTGCAGCAATAGATTACTGCCATCCAGGGAAAAGTAATGGAAGTCGCGCAGAAACTGCAACCTGTGCAAGATGAAGCCTGCAAGGTGTTTGAAGAAATTGAAGGACAAGGCTCACAATTAGACCAAGTGGTTGCGACAACAAAACACTAGAAGGGCCTGTTACAGTGAGGATGATCCAAGAGCTTGCTGAGAAGGAGGCTCAAGTGAAGCAGCAAGTAGAGGCAGCTCGAGTTAAGCTCGGGGCCTTCGAAGCAGCGTTGCCCAGACCTGAGTGACTCGGGATGAGTCACAAGTGATTTTGGGGGCTTGTTGGCCCTCAACCAAGTTTTGAGGAAACCTTGGCCAGGTTTGGACCACTTGTGGACTTCGACAGGCTGGTCAAATATGGAGCGCTCAAGCGGAGTTGAGATCGTAGATCTCACTTATTTTGCAGGCTAAGTGGACCCAACAAGGGGTTCCTTAGGTTTTTTGTAAAGGGTTATGGGATATCGGCCCATGGGTTGACCCATGATAAGGCCTTATTGTAAAATTATAAATAAGTAAGAATGTAATGTAGAAAGGAGAGAATAGCTTGGAAGGCTAAGTGCAAGTAGTTATGAGTTTCTTTGTGCAACATAATGTGTATGTAAGGATTTGTGCTCGGTAAAGGAGTTGGCTTTGTGCCTTGACCTAATTTTGGGAAGGAGGATCTTGTGCTCAGTACGCAGATCTCCTATCCTTTGCAAGGCTTGGCTCTGTGGCTTAGTGCACAGGAGAGGGAGAATGTAAGAGATTGAAGAATAATAAAGAAGATGAAGCAATTGGTGAACGTAGCCCCACACTGGGGTGAACCACGTATATTGTTTGTCTCTGATTTTCTTTGTTCTTTGTTGGTTATGTTATGAATCTACTCAGTGCCTTAAATGTTATGTATGATAGATAGATTTGTTGTTTCTTAGTTCTTTACTTGTGAATGAATGCTAGATCTAACTTGAGACTATGTGTTAAGTGGTAGAAGTGCTTAATTTTTATTGTTACTACGCCGATCTATCTTAGGGTTGGTTATGTGATGTTAATGAAGCTAATGAACTAATGCATATCATCTTCTAAGTGTTGCTAGAGTGATCTACAAAGTGTTATTATCACAGATCTGTGTCCCAGCTCAGTTACGGACATCTGAGTCCTGTAACCACCCCCTGCTTCTACCTCGGGTGAGACTTCCCTGCTCCCAATTGGTCGGTAGTCTTATTTATCTTACTTGTATTTGACCTAACATCTCTTTTGTTGTTAGTGTGGTTTCTTGGTTTATGCAAGATCCCTAAGAAATTCATTGGAAATTGTCAAAATAATTGTTCATTACCTCAAAGGTACCTCTCATCTCAATATCAAATATTGTCAAAGTTTAGAATTGTTAGTCGGCTTAAATGGCTCTAAATGGGCAAGTGAAAGTGATGATAGGAAGTCCACTTCTGGCTATGTGTTTCACTTTAGCACTGGATAGTTGGTTTGGTCATGCAAGAAATAAAATGTAGTATCCCTTTCGACTACAAAAGTTGAGTATCCTGGCGTCGTTAATGCAGGTAAAAACTAAATTTGGATTCATCTACTCTTGGATGAACTTGGGTTTCATATTCAATCCTCGACTGCTATCTATTGTGAAAATCAGAGTGCAATTCAAATTGTTGATAATCTCGTTTCACATAGTAAAATGAAGCATGTTGAACTTCATGTTCACTACTTGGGATAGTTGGTCCAAGAGAAATTTGTCACTCTTGTTTACTATAAAATAGATGATCAAATTGTCAATATCTTTACAAAACCATTTTCTGAAGCTAAAGTTGTTAAGCTACACAATATGCTTGGACTTTAGGCAGCTCTAATTATGGGGGGTGTCCTACTAATGTAATTCCACCTCTCGAATCTCCAGAATCATGTATTGATGGGGGGTGTTGGAACCTCAAGTTTTGATGGTTCATCCCAATTTTACTAGAGACAGTTGGTGAGTCAGTTGACTAGTAGTTGGAGACAATCGGTTGGGTGGTCGACTAGATAGTCAGTCGAATAATTGACTATCAATCAAAGGCATTTGATCGATGGATCGATCAATTGAGTAGTCAACTAAGTGTTGAAGGAATGGATGGTTGGGTCAACTAGCCGACACAACAATGCATATTTATCTGAATCTATTCCAACCACAAACAATTATATGTGGACAAGATTTTCCCAATTTCAAAGAAATTGGTTAGATCTATAAACTATGAATAAAGGATCCTATGGATCGATCTAAGTATGAGATCAATGAGTGATATTTTATATCTATCATGCATTGTGATGTTCTGATCACAATACACTACACTTAGGTGTTGAAACGGTATCTTTAAACACCACCAATTTTCCTTGAAATTTATTACTCTTTGTTTATTTTAGAAATTTTGTTATTGTTCCTCTCGGGATTACACCCAACACTCAACAATTAATTATCTTGGAATTAAGTGTTTGGGTGTACAAATGCTTGAGAATTATAATGCATGAAATCACTTTGACATAGTGAATGTGTTTAAATAATCAAGAGAACGTAATGGGGAATGAGTCTATCTCAACAAGATTTGTTAAATGTTGATAAGTTATTTGGGATTTTGAAATACTTCGTCTTAATGAAAACCTAATTATATATGGAATACAATTAGAGTTAAGAATATGAAGGCTCTTGTTTAGAAAAATGTATGTTTGTAATATTTTAACAAATATGAAAACAATATGTTGATATGTTTAGAAATAATCATTATAGTTTAATTATAATAAAAACAATTTATCAATATTTTGAATAAACATGTTGTTATGTTTATATTTAGTTGATGCAGTGTTGACACCACTGCAAGTATTTATCAATTGAGTTTACCACATAAATAACTCATTGTTCTAAAATGTGTTAATCAAAGTGGTAACTAACTCACTATGAATCCTAATTTCGTGCGCATAGAAAACGCATCCAAGTGTGTAATCAATATATACAATAACTCATTTAGGATGGTGATGATGGTATTTAATTAGAGTGTTTCATATTAAAGGATCAAAGTGATGAAATTCTTATAAATACCTTTACTAGAGTGTTGAAATTCTTATAAATACCTTTATTGGAGTGTTACATATTAAGAGAGGAAAGTGATGAAATTATAATAAATACCTTTATTAAAAGTCAAGTTCATCGAGTCATTGTGAAACATTGTAATTCAAAATAGAGTGTACATATTAAGAGAGGAAAGTGATGATATTTTAATAAATACCTTTACTAAAAGTCAAGTTCATCAAGTCATTGAGAAACATTGTAACTCAAAATTTCATTGAGGAAAAGATTTTGTATTGCCATTTTCTCCTATTTTCTCTTCTCAGAGTAAACATTATTGAGGATGATAATGATAATATTTACTTGGATTCATGTTTATTTTATATCATAAATGTTTCTATATGTGTTTCCCTAAAAACCTTATATTCTCTTTTATGCAAGTGTTTGTGTCTTATTCTTCTTTAAGAAATCACTTTGATTTTGCAACAAGGTGTATAAAATTATGTGTTAAACATGCATCGTGTTATGTATTTTAAATAAGAGCAACGTGTCAATTGTATGAATAATTTGTTTTATAGGTTGCATGTAAAAATGAAGAAGAATAAATAAAAGAAGAAAAAAAAGACAATTTAACAATAATATTAATTCAAATAAGTGTAAACTATATATATACTCAAAATACCTGTATCTCTGGAAGCATTCCTGTATTATATACAAAAACAATATTTGCTGCTGCACCAATTGTGTTAAAAACTTTGGTTGTCTTTGAACCTGAAATCCCATAATCTCTTGATGGGTTGTTAATACCTGCATATTCAAATTGACTTAATACAATGAACTTTGTTCCTATGAACTGAAACATAGCTTGTTAAAATTCAAAATAAAAAAATGAAAAAAATAGAAATAATACCATCTCTTATAGATAATGCAATAACAACAGTGATATAAATAAGACTCGAGAGAGTTGAGACACCAAGCCACAACCTTAAAGATGATAAGTGAGGAATACCAAATGCAAAAATACTACAAATAATTCCTGCAATTATCATGCAATAAGGTAGCTTTAATATTCCTTCATTGCTGAAGAGTGTATATATTGCCTGCATAGAACTCAACCAAATATAGTCCATCATAATATATTATTTTCAAATCATTTCAATGCAAAAATAAAAAAATAACTTCACTTTAATAATAATATTAGGTATATGTACTATCATAGTTGTGTTTATTTCTATAATGTATTTTGAACTTGTTATATGTGTCAAGCATTTTATTATTTTTATATTTTATAATTAATAAATAAAAAAGAAAATGTTTTCCGAATATACAAATATTTAAAAATGAAATTTTTTAATTTTCAAAAAAAATTGTGTTATTATTATAAAAATAAATTAAAAATATATCATAAAAATAAATGTTTTAGATGATATTCCATATCTAGTAACCTACCTTCACAGCTTCTCCTGCCAAAATGATAAATCCGATGTTAGCCATGAAGAGGCTGAAATATTGTAAAGCCCATATAAAGTAATACATATTTTTACCTGCAAACATATGAAATTGTTCATATAAAAAAATATGAAATATAAATTATACTATATCAAAGTGAAATATTTTAGCTATATGTAGTAAATATTTGATTGCTAAAGTATTTTGGTAAAAAATCCGTCTCCTAAATTTGCATTTAGAAGGAGAGTGGCATTTCACAAAATTTATGGTATTCTATCGATAGTAAATGGTGGAAAATGACAATAATTTTGATATTCTACCCCTTATAATGGAAAAATTCATGTTTCATGGATTAAATCCAATATTGGTTACACAATACTAATAAGTGAAATCTAAAGCATGGCCACATTTATGTTATAATTGAATTAGCTCTATCCTTTTTACCAAAGTAGTAAAATAGGTTAATACAAATTATTTGTTTTGCACTTACTCTTTGATATAGTGTGGATGAACATTATTATTTTTGGTTCCATTATAAACACATGGTTTTATTTATAAATTGGATGAGATTTTGATTATTAGAAAAATCTTTCCTGGTTCATATGGTTCAATTAGATGCATTAACTTATATGAGTTTGTATTATATTCATGTGGAAGATGATGCAATGGTTTATTTATTTTTGTTGCTTTATGAAACTATCCATGATCTGTTAGGATATTTAGACACTTATAAGTTAGTTAAGATCAACTTAGTTTAATATGTCTTTAGGCAAGTGGGTTTCCTTAGTACGCATTTGTAGTTATGTAATATGATGATCACAATATGTTCTAAACATAAAGTGATCTGATAGTTCATATTCTCCTTGATACTAACGGTGATATTGAGCCATGTCTTAACACCTGATTGGTCCATGATCTCTATTTAAATACCACAGAAGGTCATTTGTTGATTATTGATCAAGAGAAAATCATATGTAAACCTTTTGCATTAATATATTTCCTCAAATGGCCATGTTGGCTTGGATCATGGATTGTTTCCCACTTTGATGGTTTTAACCATATAATACAATGGTGCACTAATATTTGATTTGTTTGTGTGAGAGGTTTCTTGATATGTTCAAATTGTGTGGAAATATTGTATTTGCGAACATGGTATCAAAGACACATGAAGACTTTCTCCCATTATTGATCAATATAATAACCTCAGACATTGTATGTATCAAAAAACTTCTGGATTATGTTATTTTTGTGCATTTTTGGGCTAAGTGCGTTGTTCTATCACATTTGGGGCACTACTTTCAATTGGAAATATCCTTTTGAAGGAGAAGGATGGATCATTAGCATGGACAATCTAGAATATGTAATTGGAGTAAATATATGGTTAGATTCCATTTGAATCTTCTATGGTATCTCGAATATATTAACCAAACCTTTTGCATGCTCTCAGCATGCATTCGTAGGGAGAAGCTTATTTTCCTATAGTTTAGTGTCTCTATTTATATTTGATTTTATTACTTTTTCTTTCATTTGGTTCAATAATACAACTTATCTCGATGAATTTTATAGATCAATGACACTTTAATTTTTTTGTCATTTGATTCAATAATACAACTTATCTCAATGAATTTTATGGGTCGATGGCACTTTTCATTTCTCCTGAAAAGGTTTCCATTTTCTCAAGATTCGACCATTTTTGTAAGATCTAGAGGCATAAATTTTCATTACGATTTTAATTTTTTTTATATAGACTATATTAATATTTTGGTTTTTCTATTTATTTTATTGGTTTGGTACCCTTTTTGGTCTATGCATGCTCTTTATCATGTGCCTTGTGTGATCTTGAAAACCAAAAACAAAGTTGAAAATGTTTTATCTTCTATATATTCTCTTTGCTATGTACTTTATGTCGTCTCAACAAATAAAAAACATAGAGAAAACTTGCATTTTCCAGGTAGGCTAACTGAGACCTAGTGTCAATCTTGTTAAGTTTTGGATTTGTTGTTTTTCAAAATTTCATGTGTTTTTGTGTATGGTTGTGTTGAAGTTTTTTGCAGAAAAAAAACAAAGGTTCTTGGGTAAGCATGCATTTCTAGGCAAAAAAAAAAAAAATAGGTCTCCCTTCTCCTTTACAATATTTGCTATATATTTTGTATTAGATCACTTGGTTGAAAGTTACTTTATTAAATAAGAGGCCTTGAGTTCAAGTCTTTATTTTCATTAAGTTAACTTTCGAAAAAGTTCATGCAATTTTAAGTTATCACATAACTTTATTGTAAAGTGCATTTCACTTAAATTATAAAAGTGAATCACTATAAAGTAACTTTAATATTAGTTTTTTAAGTTAATTTTTGCATCCAACTTTAATTTATAAAATAACCTCATTGTAAAATTGATTATCACTTATTTGATGATGATGATGATACCCAACATTCTCCCACTTGTTGTTTTCTTTGCATCCAGGGGTCCAGGAGATTATATAGTCAACAATATGGGGCAGCAATGCCCATTGTTACTCTACACCAGGAGAACTTTTTTGTGCTCACGGACTTTGTCAATGAATCTGCAACATTCTTCAAAGTGTCAATCTTTTCCAGCAACACCTTCTTTTCCTCAACCATGTCTCTCACAAAGTGATATTGAACATCAATATGCTTTGTCTTCGAATGATAAGCTGTGTTCTTTGCCAGGAAGATTGCACTCTGACTGTCACAATCTAATCTCACTGCTTGTTGTACCAATCCAATACCTGAACACAATCTTTGTAACCATACTTTTTCCTTGCTTGCATGAGTGGCTGCCATGTATTCAGCTTCTGTAGTTGAGAGTTCCACTACAGCCTGTCTTTTTCTCATCCAATTGATTGCTCCTCCAAATAGGTTGAACACATACCCACTAGTAGATCTTCTACGATCCAGATCTCCAGCCCGGTCTGCATCAACAAAGCCATGTATGTCCACCACTCTGTCCAATCCTGGTCTTCCTTGGTAGCACAATCCATAACTGGTAGAGCCACGAAGATACATGAAGACCCTCTTTACTGTTGTCCAATTCTCCTTCCCTGATTTTGACATATACCTGCTCAAAACTCCCACTGCATGTGCAATGTCCAGTCTAGTACAGACCATTGCATACATCAAACTGCCAATTTCACTGGCATACGGAACATGGGACATGTCCTCTTCTTCTTTCTATGTCTTGGGACACTGATCTACAGATAACTTTACACCTATAGGAATATGAACCTTCACCAGTTTACTTCCATGCATATTAAACCTCTGCAATATCGTCTCAACATATTTTCTCTGATTCAACCAGAGTTTCCTATTTGCACGATCTCTTTTAATCTCCATTCCCAGAATGAAGTTAGTAGCACCGAGATCCTTCATGTCAAATTTGGAGGATAGCTGTGATTTCACCTCCTTGATAACATCCATGTTATTTTTTACCAACAACATGTCATCAACATACAACACTACATAAATGAAGTGATTACCAACTTGCTTGGAATATACACAGTGATCAGCCCTGCTTCTCACAAATCCCAATCCAAGGATGTATGTATCAAACTTTTGGTACCACATCCTAGGTGATTGCTTCAGACCATATAGTGACTTATTTAGCTTACAGACCAAGTCTTTCTTTCCCTTCGCTACAAAACCTTCTGGCTGCTTCATGTAGATTTCTTCTTCCAGATCCCCATGTAGGAATGTTGTCTTCACATCCATCTGTTCCACTTCAAGATCAAAAGAAAAAGCAATAGATAAAAGAAATCTAATAGAAGTTAACTTAGCAACAGGAGAAAAAATCTCACCAAAGTCAATTCCCTCTACCTGGGAATAACCTTTTTCTACTAGCCGAGCTTTGTATTTCTTCACTTTTCCTTATGCATTAAACTTCTTCTTAAACAACCATTTTCTACCAACGGATTTTCTTCCAACTGGCAACTCAACTATATCCCATGCCTCATTCTTATCCAAGGCATCCATTTCTTCAACCATGGCCTTCTTCCATAGTTTACTATCCTCCGAATTCATTGTTTCCCTGACAGTTTTTGGATCATCATCAGTAATAGATAAAGAGAAATTGGAACAAAAATCAGGTGGACTATACCTTTCTGGTTGCCTTCTTTCTCTCAATGATCTCCTCAATACTGAGGTATGAGGTTCTTCTTCTTCTATTGTTGCTTCATCTTCTTCAGATGATTCAGATTTTGCATCATCCAACTCTAGCTCTATTTTCTCAGGTTCTTCTGGCCTTGGTAGGAATTCCTGTTTGGAAACATCTTTTACCTCTCTGAAAACAACATCTCAACTGTAAACAGTCTTCTTGGTTTCTAGGTTCCAAAGATTATAACCTTTCACACCATCTTTATAACCAATAAAGATAAACTTTTCAGCCTTTTTATCCAACTTACTCCTATTTTCCTTTGGAACATGTACATAATCATCACAACCAAACACTCTAAGATGTTGAAGAGAGGGTTTCTTTCCAGTCCATACCTCGTGTGGATTTTTATCATCCAACGCTGATGAGGGTGATCGATTGACCAAGTAACATCTTGTACCCACTGCCTCTTCCCAGAATTCCTGTCCTAACTCGGCACCTCTGAGCATGCTCCTTGATTTTTCCATCAGTGTCCTATTCATCCTTTCTGCAACTCCATTCTGCTAAGGAGTGTATGGAGTAGTATTCTTCCTTGCTATACCACACTTCTTACAGAATTCTTCGAATTCATTTCTGCATAATTCTCCACCATTATCTTTTCTCAATACCTTTATTTTCTTCTCTGTCTGATTTTCTACCAGTGCCTTAAACTCTTTAAATTTATCAAACACCTCAGATTTCTTTCTAAGAAAATAAATCCATGTGTTCCTTGAGAAATCATCTATGAATGAAACATAATACACAGACTTACCTAGTGATGGAACAGGCACAGGTCCAAACACATCATTGTGTATCAACTCTAAGATCCCCTTTGCTCTTGTACCACTAGATGGGAATCTTACTCGATTATGTTTACCATATATGCAATGTTCACATAAATCAAATTCCAAAGTGCAATTAGCCATACCTTCAACCATACCTTTACCGTGTAGTGTTCGAAGGCCCTTTTCTCTAATATGCTCCAGTATTTGATGCCACAACATGGTCTTCTTTTCTGGGACAGTATTGATCTTGTTTTATTCATTTCTCTTCTCAAGGACAACAGAACTGTTGCACCCATTAGTATAAGTTCTTACCAACAAATTTTACAGAGTTTCACACCAAACTCCCCTCATCAACACCATTGCTCCTCATACCATCTTGCAAGTGTTCTTTCCAAATACAGTATTCACTCCTACATCATCCAACTTGCTTACAGATATTAGGCTCCTGGCTAGTTTTGGAATGTGAAGAATGTCAGGGAGTGTTCTAATCCTTCCATATTTTAGCAACAACTTAACCCTTCCACGTCCCATGATTTTTTTTGTTGAGTCATCTCCTAGGAATACATCACCACCATCAAATTTTTCATATTCAGAGAACCACTCCCTGTGAGGAGTCATGTGGTATGATGCAGTTGATTCGATCAACCATACATCATGGTCTGCATGTGTACCTGTAGATGCCAGGTAAACATCACCTCCTTCTTCAGTGGAGGTTTTCGTCTCTATGGAAGAGGTACTATCAGATCCCTTTTTTTTTTCAACCTTCTTAGACTTGCAATCTTTCTTATAATGCCCTATTTTACTACACATCCAACATTTCCTCAAAGACTTTCCTGGAGACTTAGATCTACCTGTAGATTAAGATCTCCCCACCGAAGACTTACCAAGATTCCTATCTTGGGTACGGCCTCTTACAAATAAAGCATATGTGTTATGACCATCCATGATTTTTTGCCTCATCTCTTCAGATAACAAGGATGCAACTACATCCTCATACTTCAATGTAGATTGAGTGGTACTACCTATTGCTACAACCAGATTATCCCAAGATTCTGGTAAAGAACATAACAAAGTAATACACCTATCTTCTTCTGCAATCGTAATATTAACAAAGACAAGTTGACTTACCAGAGTATTAAAGGCATTTAGATGTTTTGTCACAGAATCTCCATCTTCCATCCTAAGATGATACATCTTCTTTCAAAGAAACAACTTGCTTACCAGGGACTTTGAATGATACAAATTCCCCAACTTATCCCATATTTCCTTGGCTGTAGATTCTCCTGAGACATTCAGCAACACTGAATCTGCCAGGCAGAGATGAATAGTACTCCTTGCTCTTTTGTCCAACTTCTCCCAATATTCCTTCGACATACCAATAAATGGTGTACTGGTAGTTTGTGTACTAGTAGGTTGTGTACCAGTAGCCTGTGTGCTAGTAGACGGTGTACCAGTAGCCTGTGTACCAGGATCCACAATGATCCATTGTTCTTTGTCTACAAGAAGGTCCTCCATCTTGAGCTTCCATAGCTCAAAGTTTTTACCATTGAACTTCTCTATCTCGATTCTAGAAGAGCTTGCCATTCCTCTTTCTGCACTCAAATCACCACTGCAAAATCTCCCACTAAACCTAGGTCTATCATAGACCCAAGATAAACTTGATCTGTCAAGACCGAGCCAAACCCTCAACAACAAAGGTGTCCCTCTGAAACCAAAAACGAGCTCTGATACCACATGTAAGTTTTAAACCTATGAATTAAAGAAGTACATATAGATTCTTAAGCAAAACAAAATTTAATCAATGGCTCATACACAGAGTACACAAAGATTTTATACCGGAAACCCTCAACCGAGAAAACCTTTCTTATATTCATTATATCAAATTTCACCATTCACCATACAATATATACAATGTTTTTAGGTATTCCATTGATACCAAAACCCTAATCCCTTAATTCGGGATTAATTTAGAAAACCGCTAAAAATAGCAAAAACCGCCCAAAAAACAATTCTGGGCGCTGCCCCAAATGCTGCATG